>JAAXYX010002184.1:0-18532 GCA_036851915.1 Ptenothrix huangshanensis
CGCTTCAGTCTCCTTTGCTCTACACTCTACTGCATTTTTCTTACATACCAGCTCAAGACAATGTAGGATGACGAAACCACTTCTACCACTCGTGCTTTCAGTTTCATTTCTTTCTATGCTGTATACATGTTTGTCCCAATCGCACAATTTGTTCTCATTTTCAAGCAACATGAATTCTGCTCTTTGATTAACAACTATCTGGACCTGTTCACAAGGTTTGAAGAACAATTTGCAAACCGTCAAGACATTTCAGAACCTCCAAAACTGATAAAATTGTGCGAACTAATGTTACTATACACATACTACGGTTTCATCCTCACCTCAGTTAGTGTATTTGCTTTTGCCGCAGCGACACCGGAATTTCCGCAATTTATCTCATCCCTTGTGGTCTCTGCAACCAAGGACGGACACGGAGAAATAAATTCCTTTGCAATTTTGATCAGAGGCCTATGCCTATGTTTATTCCCACAACTTTATGTTGGCCGCCCACTACTGGTGTGTCCAAGCGTCCTTTCAATTTCTGTCATAGCTTTTGTCTGCTCGGCGCTTGTGGTTCTGAAGGAGTTGAGTGGAAATTCTCATACGTTTACAAGTGAGAGTTTGCGCACACCGCATCAAGTTGTAAAAAAATATATGGAATTACAGTTGCTGGTTAAAATGTTCAATGATGTATTGAGGATCATGTGGGGACCTATTAAAATGATGCTGGTTCTTTCTATTGTATTCTGTACATACGCTGCTATAAAGCTCCATGAAATGCCTGCATTAGCACTGGGCTTCATTGGTCTCGACGTGGTAATTTTTACATTTGGGTTGTTCAGCGTTATAGCCGAATTCATCGAGGTTTCCTCGGAAGTTCTGAGGTACTGGAGGAGTATGACTCTGGAAAGCTTTGAAGAAGGACGAAAGGGGCGGGAAAGATATCAATTGTTTAAAAGGTATATAAAGTCTTTTAAGAGTTTGAGAGTGACTATTAGTGGTCTGTATTTTGTTGACAAAATGATGGTTTTGACGTTGTGTAAAACTATTTTAGAGTCCATAATTAACGTTTGTCTAGCATATCCGTAGCACTGCAAACTACGTTTAAAGAATCGTACTCATGTTTAAAAAAACTTATTTAAAAAACTTTTTGTTTCACGGCGACTTCTGGCAAATTTTAAAACTAAAAAAATTTAGTGATGAATGAAAAATTGTAAACTAATCGTAAGTCAGGCAAATGTTTAGTTCTTCAAATAAAGTCATACTTTTTTCTTTGTGTTAATATCGAACATCCTCATAATGTAATTGAATGTGAAGATATTCCTTGTTTACTTAACTTATGTGTTTAGATATGCAGGGGCGGATAGTTGCCCTCCAAGGGGCCCGTGAAAATCCTAGCCTGCAGGGCCCTAGGGGTGCTTGCGTTACGAAAATTTAAATATAAAAAAAAATTAAAACGTGCATAAAGTAGCTGAATGATTTTTATTGCATTTTAATTAATTGGTGAGTATTGTAATTGTTAATACATTTACAAAACGAGAGATGTGAGCTAAACGCCTGATATAGAAATTCTTTCCTTTTTACTTCACAAGCGGCATCGGTGTTGTGGAACTACACAACATTCTTAGTTAGTTTATTTAAAAGATGTTCGATATGTGTCTTGTGTTTTAATTGCATAACATAAGAGCCTCTATTCGGCTAATAGATATCGCAGGGTTCGGGGGTGGTTTTAACCGTGGGTGGTAAAATGGTGGTAAAAACCGGTTTAATCCTGGCATGCATAAACGAGTTTTTAGCGGCAAAAAGCGGTAAAAACTGGTTAAAACTACTTGGATGACAGAAAACATGACTTTGAAGAGTCAATTCGTCTACAATTTAGGTTTTTATTTATAAGCAATTAAATATGATTATAAAACAAAATGTCATTCAGCAAAAAACATCGTACTTTTCAAAAACCCTATTTTCTTTAATGTTAACCTCGAGCACCGTTTTTGCCACGAGTTTTTTTTGCGCTTTTTTGGATATTGTCTACTTGAAGTTTTAAATGAATATGCTGAATAAGCTTTGTTTAGGCATTTTTAGGAATAGAGTAATAACGATTGAAAAATTCTGCTTTTTACTGTAGCTATTTTTAATTATACCACTTAGTGCCAGTTTATGTCAGTTTATACCGGTTTAAACCATGTTTTTGCCATGTGGCATGGTAAATAGCCTCTGTGAGTGGTAAAAACCGAACCCTGAGACATCGACATTTCTTGATGTTGAAAAATATCGGTATTTTATTTTTTACATGAGTCTACCCTATCAATTAGGACAGTGTGCCAAATATGAGATTTTAAGTTTCCCCCCAGGTGGGGATATCAGGGGTCGAAAGACAGTAAAAGTAAAATCTAGACAAAAGTTTCAAAGCTGTAATTTTTGAGGCCGCAAAATTGCGTTCTGGTCCAATTTCTCCCCGCCCTTAATTGCCGTAAATGTAAAATACAATTCGTACCCTGACGATTCGTACCCTAACGATTCGTACCCTCGAAACATGCCCCCAAATGATAACAGCTCAACATTTTTTAATAAAACACGTTTATTTGTAGTCTTACATTAAGATAAAATAATTAATTACTCGTTAATGAAAGAGATGTAGTTATAACCTTTGAAATCAAATAATTTATTTTCAACAAAAAATGTAAATAATGAAATGCTAAAGTACCACAATGAATAACTTGTTTTAGTATACAACGTTGTTAAAATTCTTCAAAGCCGGTGAATCAAGTTTTTATGATTTGTATCTTTGAAAAATGTCTTCATAATATTAGAATTTTTACGTTAAGGTGACCATTTTCGTTCATAAGAGGGCTCTGTTGCACTAAAAATACATGTAGGAACAAGTTATAGTTCACAAGTCTAACTAGTAAATGTTTTCTGCTGCATACGGTTTTGAGAAGTACAAGTTAAAAACTTGTGACTTGTGCATTACCAGTCCAATGTTCCTCAACATTTAAAACCTTTTGCCTTGTATGCAGCACAGTTGTGTAATTCACAAGTTACAATTTGCAAGTAACAAGTTATTTATGCCACAAAAATTTTACAAATTGTGACTACACATTCGTACTTGTGGATTTGTACGTACGTGTAAGATTTGTGCAACACAGCCCACTTTAGCATTTCATTATTTACGATTTTTGTTGAAAATAAATTATTTGATTTCGAAGATTATACATCTCTTTCATTAACGAGTAATTAATTATTTCATCTTAATTTAAGACAACAAGTAAAGGTGTTTTATTAAAAAATGTTGAGCTGTTATTATTTGGCTTTGGGGGCATATTTCGTGGGTGCTTACCTTGTTATTTAAAACACAGCGGACGCATTTTATTTTAAAAAGGACCACATTTTCAGATTTTTAAATTTCCAAAAAAGAGTAACTTTTGAAATCCAAAATTGTCGACATTTTTGACTGCCTGATCAAAAGGATTAAAATCTCTCTAATATATATTATTATTATTTATTATTATTATGACAAATTAGGTATCCGGAATATTGGCCGCTGAACAAATTGACCGCCGCATCAAAAAACATATTGGCCGCCGAACATATTCGCCGCCGAACAAATTAGCCGCCGGACATAATGGCCGTCAAACATATTGGCCGCCAATCAAAACTGCTTATTTTGCGCTGATTATATACAAACGGTCTATGGTCATGGCTATTTAGTTGACGGCCAATATGTGCTGCTGTGAATTCGTTCGCCATTATGTTTTTTGAGGCGGCGGCCAATTTGTTCGGCGGCCAAGATTCCGCGATTCGACAACTTACAAAAAAAACAAAATCCGAAGTATGCTTTTGGTTAAGAAAATATGAGTGGGGCCTTTTGCTCATGTTTGTTCCATGTTTCACTCAATGTATTCCCCGGATGCCAAAATTTACATTTGGTAAAAAATTTTTGTATGTATAGATGCTTCTAAAAACTAAACACAGGAATTTCGTTACCACCCAGAATTCTTCCAGTCGATAAACGGAATAAAGGCTTTCTACTTCTTTGTGAGGGCTTCAACGTTAGTTTTTCTAACTTTTAAAATTGATAGGACGTTTAAAAATGTATTAAGTTTTATGAATTTTTAGAATTATTAGAAAATTTATTAGTTTATTGCACATTTTAGTTACTAATGTAATGCATTTAATTCAATAAAATGTTTTACAATTATAGAATATTAAGAAATAATTGGGATTTTTGAGAATTGTAAATTATATTATGCAGTATATGTAATAGGAATTTAAAGAATTTTGTAGAGTTTGCAATTGTATTGGGAACGTTGAGACTTTACCTGAAATTTTGAAATCAAATGCAAAGCAAGGGAATTCGTTTATATTTTGGTAAATTGTTTTGATGTTTAGAATCTATTAGGATGTTTGAAAAATTATTACTTTTATTAAAAAGTCAATGGGTTTTTTACAAATTGTAAGACATTTTAAAATTTATTTAGATTTATGAGAATTTAAAGAATTTTGGAAATTTATTCATTTTTGCAAAGTGATGCAGGAAAAACATTTTTATTAAATGATTCTATGAAAATATTAGTATAAACTGAAATTATTTTGGAAAGAGAATGTTGACATTTATTTTAATTTTAAGTTCAAAATGACAACTTTGAGCAATTTCCTAAAAGCATGAAGCATACAGTGGAATCGCTGTAAGCCGAACTCGAGGGTTCCAAAAAATACGTTCGGCTTAGAGAAAGTTCGGGTTATCGAAAGTCATGTTAAAAGGTTAAATTAAAGTTATATTCCAGTAAACGAAATTAAGAGATCAAATATTCATCATATTTGAATACAAAATGAACATAAACTACCAATCAAAAAATTGTAAGTCGCATTTTGTGCGGAAAACTCGTTAAAAAAGGTTTTCAACACCGATAAACTGTGTAGCTCTTGCGTGAAAAACTCAATGGGTTTGGTGAAAAATTCGAGTTCGGCTTACAGAAGGTGAATTCAATGCAATTCTCATTTACAGATTATAAAAGCCGTTCAGCTTAGGGAAAGGTTCGGTTTACATAGGTTCGTATTAGAGAAAGTCAAATACATGTTAAACATAGGACTTCCTGCACGGGCAAACAGAAGCGTTCGGCTTAGGGAAATGTTCGGCTAATCGAAGTTCGGCTTATGGCATGGCGATTCCACTGTAACAGCATTATTGAAGATTTATTTAGAAGTTAGATTTTTTTACATTTTCAGAATATATGTACATTTAAAATAAATCGTTAGTTTTTTTAAGAACTTATTTGGACTTTTGTCAGTTATTTTGAATGTTTACGAATTTATTTGGATTGTTCAAAATGCACTCTAATTTTTGATAACTGTATTTTCAAATTTTCTTAATTTTTAATTATTTACATGTATTTTTGTAAAATTAGTAGGATTTTTCATTTATTTCAAATTTTAGGCATTGATACCAAATTTTGAACGAAGTGGAAATTTTAAAAATTAGAAATGCTGAGAATTCATTGGGAGGGATGTATTAATTTAATGCGAATTTTGGAAAAACTAGTCATACGTAATTTAATTAATATTGTTCGCTTTTCATACGATTTTCTAATTTAAAAAATTGTTTTAAAAAATTGAGAGGTGGGCGACGGCCTACCCCTGGATACGCTAATTTTAACCACACCTTTTTACACGTGTGAACACACATTTTAAAACGTTTTGGATTCTACATTGCTTCATGTAACCATTAACCAAATCAGTTCTAGCGGTATAATAGTACAAATGAAAATACAATTACATCTAAACGCCGCTTGACCTGTTTCCAATGTTTTTTACATTCTACTGCAGTGGGAAAAAATGGCCAAATACAAGAATTCTCCGAGAACAAAATGTTTTAATGTGTTTCATGGGCAAAATTTCATTGGTCAAAAATTATATCAAGAATCAATTATACCAATAATATAACAATAAATTAATTCAAGATATTGCATTTTGTTTATCGGAAATTTTGCTCTCAGTTTTTTAAGTAAGAAGTTTCCTTCGAAAGGCCTTGTAATTATTTGGTGCAGAGTGCAACCACATCAAGCTTTATCAATTTAATAAACCAGTAAAAAATTTTTTTATACAATATAAACCTATAGTTAGGTAAGCGTGATAATAACTTTGGTGATAAATAAAAATGGAGTACTAAATTCTTTGAAAATATTTTTAATTTTAAGCTTTTGAATATGCTAGTGCTTTCAATTTTCAGGATAGAATAACGATGAATAATACATTTCTAATTTATCTTTCGCTAAAATACGGCGCTAAAGTGGGCTTTCAAGCTAATTATTGATAATAAAATGATTATAAAGCGTCTACTACACCATTTTTAAAAGACTATATCTTTATGTTAATTTTTTTAAGGGGCCCCATCGCAGGGGGGCCCTTCGTGAAATTTCACGAACCCTCTTATGTACTATCCGCCCCTGTAGATATGTTTTCCTCATGCGGGAGAAAAAACAAGGAAAAACTTCTAGCATTTAAAAAATAACGCTTTGGAAAATAATTTAATATATCTGCAATATAATAGCTTAACCAGGATCTTTTTAGGCGTAGACCAATTTGCTAAAGTCGATTATATCTGTTATAATATGTAAAAAATCGGATCTTATTTAGTGTAAATTATTAAAAACATATTGCCTTTTTCTTGTAAAATAAAAAAAAGTGCGTCATTTTCGGGCGAATATACGCGACGTTTTGGGTGTCAAATAAACAAAGCTTCTTTTTTGTGCAATGTAAATATTAAAAAATGGCTCCTTTTTTCTGTAATTTTTTTAAAAATGAGTCCTTTTTGTTTGAAGTTTTAAAAAAATTGCTCTATTTTGTGTACATTTTTTAAAAATCGCTCGTTTTTTGTATTAATTCAAAAATTCTGCCCCTTTGTGGTGCGAACATGAAAGTTTTACCATTCCTTCTTTTGACATTGATTGAATATTTTCAGTCAGTGTAAAAAAAAGTTGACGAATACGAAATTTCATTAAAACCTCAATTCCAGTATGACAAGGTAGAGCATTTTGCATATGTACATCAAAACAGAAATATGGAATATTCAACCTTTGGTTATATATTAGCACCAGCAGTTGTCTAGTGTGATAAATCTTAGTCACTTTGTGGTTAAACGAGCTCAGAATTCAATTTATTTTTGTCATTGAGCCTAGGAATATACATAATGTTGTTGACAAAGTAATGTGGATGGGTTCTGCTCGTGAAATATTTACAAAGTTGACAAAGTCAACTTGTCATTTATCCGCTTAAATGTCATGGTGACAACCTCTTTTAGTTTATTTGGTTCCCTTCCTCAGTCATCAGTAAAACCAGTATATCCATTTGTTTTATAAGTCGATGAGAAACTCAAAGGCGGTTTCCAGCTGACAGCATTCCAATCCTTTTAGAGTAATATTCTATTATATGGACATACAATTTAATTCCTTATAAAGTTCAGTGTGCAAACAATGAATCGAAAATATTACTTTAGTCGATTGTGCTTTATATGTTTTATGGTAAATAAAATCTTGATGAATTATTCAAGACCAAATGGTGCCATATGGAAAATAAATCGAATATTACAGTATTCTAAAGTTTTAGCAATAATAACAATAACTCAAAGCCCTTTTCAAAAATTTAAAACATTGCCACATCGTGACAAACAAAGCCAGTAGCAATAGAGAGCTGGAGAAATTAGGAATAACTTTGTATAAGAACAAGGGTTTA
Source organism: Ptenothrix huangshanensis (assembly GCA_036851915.1). Taxonomy (NCBI): domain Eukaryota; kingdom Metazoa; phylum Arthropoda; class Collembola; order Symphypleona; family Dicyrtomidae; genus Ptenothrix; species Ptenothrix huangshanensis. The sequence continues at coordinate 7,708 of JAAXYX010002184.1, forward strand.
GTAGTAATCGTACTGCGTTTTTGTGAGAAATAATCTGGTCTTGCAGAGACATTCGTGTACTTAGATTTCATTTCATTACTTTACTTTTCATAATTCACAACTATTAACGCCTCGTTTTATTTAGAAGAAAAAGACTCAGAAAGTTATTTTTTATTTCACACAAAAGCCGACACAGATTTTTCAACTAGTGTTTAAGTTTTGTAAATGCTCGCCACTTCAGTAAAATTTCCTGGATAGAAAAGACGCAATAATGCCAATTAAAAATAAAAAGAGTTTGATCATCACTTCTCGACTGCTCTTCTGCTTGGGTAGAGGTTTTACGGATGGAACATTCCTCCGTGCTCACCCTTACAATTGGAACACGAAGAAAAAACGACTTGAGCTTCTGAAATCAAAAAGGGAAATCTTTTACTGGCGCTTCAGTATTCTTTGTTCCACACTCTACTGCATTTTTCTTTTATACCAGCTCAAGAAAATGAAGGCTGACGAAAACACCACTACGACGCGTGCCTTCATATTCATTTCTTTCTCTGTACTCTACATGTTTGTCCCAATCGGCCAATTTCTTCTTATTTTCAAGCAACACGAATTCTGCTCTTGGATCAACAATTATCTGGACCTGTTCACAAAGTTTGAAGAACAGTTTGTAAACCATGAAGGCATTTTACTCGGACTCGTCCAACCGCCAAAGATAGTAAAAGTGGGCGGAATAATGATGCTGCATAACTACTACAGTTTCATCCTGATTTCAGTTATCCTATTCGTATTTGCCGCGGTGAAACCGGAGTTCCCGCAATTTATCTCATCCATTGTGGTGTCTGAAAGCATGGAAGGAGAAATGCATGTCATAACTACATTTCTTCTCCGGTGTATATGTTTATTCCTGCAACTATATGTTAGCCGCCCACTACTGGTGTGTACTACCATCTTTTCAATTTCCATCATAGCCTTTGTCTGCTCCGCCTTGGTCGTTCTGAAGGAGTTGAGTGGGAATTCCCATTCGATTACAAATGAGAGTTTGCGCACACCGCATCAAATTTTAAAAAAATATGTTGAATTACAGCTGCTGGTGAAAATGTTCAATGATGTATTTAGGAGCATGTGGGGACCAATTAAAATGTTGATGGTTTATTCTATTGTATTCTTTACATACTCTGCTATAAAGCTGCATGGGATGCCTGCATTAGCAATGGGCTTCGTTGGTCTCGTCACTGCAATTTTCACATTAGCGTTGTTCAATGTTATAGCAGATTTCACAGAGGTTTCCTCGGAAGTTCTGAGCTACTGGAGTAGTAGGAGTCCGGAAAGCTTTGGAGAAGGACAAACGGGGCGGAAACATTATGAATTGTTTACAAAGTATATCAAGTCCTTTAAGAGTTTAAGGGTGACAATAAGTGGTCTTTATTTCGTTGACAAAATGATGGTGTTAACATTGTCTGAAACTATACTGGATTCTATAATTGACGTTTGTCTCACGTATCCGTAGCACTACGAATTGTAATCGTAAAATCGTACACACTCATGTTTAAAGAAAATGCACGTTATATGGAATGTTTAGTCCACAATTGCCGAGAGTATCATTCAAATGTCAATGTATGTAATGATCTGTTGTGATGTTCAAGTGCCCAATCAGAAATTAAATGAAAAAACTTTACGGAGGTTAAGTTATAAGTTAAGTTCATTTGTTAAATCTTGACGCCGCTTGACTTATTTACCTTCATACTCATTCCCAATGAGGCTTCGTAACCAAGGTATTAATGAAAAGAGTTATTGAGTCAAAAAAGTTTTAGAATGTGTTTTCACGTCTCCACGAAGTTTGCAAAAATGTGGATTTTAAAATTTTCAAAATGTCGACTTTTGGAAAATCGCGCCTGAGCTCAGTTTGTGCAATTGAGCATTTTGCTTAAAAATCCCTAATATTTTGGTCCCCATTAGCAACCACAGAAAGTTTCATCAACATCGGAGAAATAAAATTTACGGTAGTTAGAGGTGTGGCACAAACGCACAAAAGGCCCAGAATGCAGTTTTTCACAACTTCAAAATTTCGTTTTTTCCTAATGGGAGGCTATAATGGCTAGTAAATCTGGGCTGAATACAAATCACTAGTGGTTGGCTACTGAGAAAAAAAATTAACTTGATAATTCCTTTTTATTATAAAAGTTGTGGTCGATTAGGAAAGAATTCATCATAATAAGTTTTACCAAGGATACGTTACATATACTGAGAATGAGTTATTACAGGCTACTAATTCCCTCCCCTCGTTGGAGAACAGCGTCAATTTTTATTTGAATATAGTCTTGCTTTCTATTAGGTTAAAACAGCGCAAAAATACGATGTTGCTAATATAATACTGTTGTACATATTAGGCACTTTTGAGGCAAATTAAATTGGAAATTTTTCTTTTATCCCTGGCTTTAGCATACTCTGTGTCCAAGAGTTACTTTCGTATTTTCCAGGCCATACTTGTGTTATGTTGTTGGCATTTATTCCAGGTTGAAAAAGATGCAGTAGCGGTAAACAATAAAAAACAAGCAATATTTTCCGAACATTATTATGTTATGAAACTTGAATTAACAATGAATTTAATCAACTTTGAACCATACTCTGATGTTCAATCAACAGTTAGAGCAACAATTAAGCATTTTAATTTTGAAAACTGGAACTTATAATATCTAAAATACAGTTTCACAAAGTTCAACTGTGCTAGGGTAGGTGGAGGTAGTGATCATCGCCTGTTTGTAATCAATGAAATATACACTTAGTAAGACTGCATATAAAATTCCAAATCGATCTTTAGAATTATGCTTGATCCTTGATTGTCATTCTCGATTGTACATTTGTTACAAAACTCATTACATCTAGTGTAAGTTTCCGAGCAATAATATTGGAATAATTCCGAATAATATTCTATTTTATATAACGCAGAATTTACTTCCGTAAAAAACTCAGCGTGCAATCGATGAATTGTAATTATATAGAGTGTACTTTTATGATATGGTAAACAAGATATTGATAAATTAATCAAGATTATTGGTGCAAGAGGCTGTAAATGGAATGTTATAGTATACTAAAGTATCAAATAATATTCTATTTTATACAACGTAAAATTTACTTGTTTTTAAACTCAGCGTGTAATCGATGAATTGTAATTATATAGAGTGTGCTTTTATAAGGCGGTAAACACAATATTGATTAAGATTATTGGTGAAAGATGATTTTAATAGAATATTATAGTATACTAAAGTACCGAAAAATATTCTATTTTATATAGCGTAAAGTTTACTTCCGTATAAAACTCAGCGTGTAATCGATGAATTGTAATTATATAGAGTGTGCTTTTATGATATGGTAAACAACATATTGATAAATTATCAAGATTATTGGTGAAAGAGGATTCAAATGGAATACTATAGTTTACTAACGTTCTCGAATTTTCTTAAAGACTTGCTCTCAGAATTAAAATATTACCACGTCGTGACAAAGACCAAAACGTCAGTTGCAACAGAGAGCTTGGGACTTAAAAACACGAATTTACTGTTTCTTCAGTGTCACATTAACAGAGTAGGAAAAAATGGCTTATTCATACTCATAACTGATCGTTTTTTATTAAAAACGCGGCGTTCTTTCTTCTTTGTTATAATTTACTAAAAAAACCAGTTGTTAAAAACGTAACGTACGATTAAAATTTCCAACAAACAATTGTTTTCTAAATTAAGAAAAAGACGTGGTATTTTTAGCATTTACGAAAACGAAAGCAGTGTTTTAAATTTACAAACAAACGACATCATTTTTTGTTTACACACAAAAGAAGCGGTTTTTAAAACTAAAAATACGAGGTGTTTGTTACATTGAAACACGAAAACGGTGCCATTTTTTTTACGAAAATTGCTATAATCGCTACTGATTGAATAATGCCCATCAAAATAATAAGAGTTTGATCATCACTCCTCGAATGCTCTTCTGTTTGGGTAGAACCTTCATGGATGGAACATTCCTCCGTGCTCACCCCTACAATTGGAACAAAAAGAAAAAGCGACTAGAGCTCCTGACCTCGAAAAGGCAAATTTTTTTCTGGCGCTTCAGTCTCCTTTCTTCCACACTCTACTGCATTTTTCTTACATACCAGCTCAAGAAAATGAAAGATGACGAAACAACATCTGCCACTCGTGCTTTCAGTTTCATTTCTTTCTATGCACTCTACATGTTTGTCCCAATTTCACAATTTCTTCTAATTTTCAAGCAACACGAATATTGCTTTTGGTTTAACAACTATCTGAACCTGTTCACAAGGTTTGAAGAACAGTTTGGAAACCATGAAGGAATTTCACTTAGACTCGTGCAATCTCCAAAATTGATAAAGTTGTGCGAACTAATGATGCTATATACCTATTACGGTTTCACCCTCATTTCAGCTAGCCTACTCACTTTTGCCGCAGTAAAACCGGAGTTTCCGCAATTTATCTCATCCATTGTGATATCTGAAAGCAGTACAGGAAAAATAAATACCGCAACAATTTTGATGCGAGGTCTGTGTTTAATCCCGCAACTATATCTTGGCCGTCCACTGTTGGTGTGCACTAGCGTCCTTGCTATTTCTGCCATAGCTTTTGTCTGCTCTGCGCTAGTAGTTCTTAAGGAGTTGAGTGGAATTTCCCATACGATTACAATTGAGAGTTTGCGCACACCGTATCAAGTTTTAAAAAAATATACGGAATTACAGTTGTTGGTTAAAATGTTTAATGATGTTTCGAGGATGATTTGGGCACCTTTAAAGTTAATTATGGCTCTCAGTATTGTTACCAAGTAATTGTCATTAATTGCAAATTACGTCGGTAATTACAGTTACATGTGAGGAGCAACAAGTGTGGTTGAATGTGAGAATGAAGGAGAGAATTCAAAATGTCTTCTCCCTCCACTGCCTTTTAACCTAGCCGTCTCATTCCCACATAATTGCATGCAAGCCGTGCATCGCAGTTGGCTGCACGCTCACTTTTAGTCCACACACACAGCACCTCTTCCTCAGTTTTCGTACGTCGTATGTACGACATGTATTAAGACTGAGCCTCCTTCGTCTTCTCCTCCGCTCGGCCTAGCTTAAGAGTATAACTCTTGAGCCTGGACCAAGAGCGGGTGGCAGTCGTCTTGAGGCTTGTGACCAAAACTAAATCTCCTCACATCCAACGCATTCCCTCTTTCCTACCTACTCCATCTCCATAAGAATAAAACACGAACTCTTCAATTGGCACTCTCCGTGTATTACTGTGTACTTTATTCCACAGCCTTGCATTTCTCTCATCATGAGCCATATTCCCCCATACTCATTCTACGTACAATTAGTCTTTCTAATTGTAATTACAATTAAACCCCTTTAAATTGTAATAGTATTATATTCTGTACCTACGCTGCTATAAAGCTTCATGGTATGCCTGCATTAGCATTGGGATTCGTTAGTCTCGTCGTGGCAATTTTTACATTTGGGTTTTTCAGCGTTATAGCCGAATTCACAGAAGTTTCCTCGGAAGTTTTGAGGTACTGGAGTAGTAGGAGTCTGAAAAGCTTTGGAGAAGGACGAAAGGGACGGGAAAGGTATCTAATGTTTAAAAGGTATATAAACTCTTTTAAGACTTTGAGAGTGACTATTAGTGGTTTGTATTTTGTTGACAAAATGATGGTTTTGACATTGTTTACAACTATTTTGGAGTCCATAATTAACGTTTGTCTAGCATATCCGTAGCACTGCTAACTATTTTTGAAGAAAACAAACTATAAATTAAGTTTACTTCAAGTTGCAAGTCGACTTGTGGCGAAATTTTAAATGCTTGAAAGATAATTAACGATGGTTAATGTAATGAAATTGGTTATTAATTTAATTTTTTGAATTTAATTGAAAACGAATATTTACACAGCAATAATGTATTTAGTATTCAGCTTTATATTAGAAAAATCACATGAGAGCAATACAATTGTATAAATGTATCTATTCTAGTAGTAATGTATGTTGTGTTGTAGTGATAATGCTAATAGTAGCAATCCCTCCTTAAGGCAATTAAGTGCACTTGTGATGTTACATAAGTAGGGCCAACGTTCGTAATACAAAAACAGTGAGAAGATAATATTCTAATTCGCGAGTTGAGAGGCAAAGTGGCACATAACCAATAGTTTATATATTGGTTATGCGCCACTTGGCCTCTTAACTCACGTTATTTAATTACGCAGTTCATTTTCACTTGAAATCGCTCTTAATGTAACATTCAAAACCAAAATATATACACCGGTGAGAACTACACTTAAAAATGATGATTTGTAATTCAAAAGTATCAGTTTTCCAATATAAATGAAAAGTGTTGCCAAAAATGTTGCATTGTTATGTGTACCTGAAAATTTTGTAATTCCCAATTGGAAAAAATCTCACCCATTTCTGATTTAGTTTATTTCTATTGAATTCTGAATTAAATTGTCTTATTTGAATAACTTTTTTTAAAAATAAAATAACTTTTTTTTATTTAGTACCTGAGATTTGTTGTTTGTAACAGAAGCTCATTCATGGAAGTCGTAGTAGGTCACAGTCAGTAACTGCGATAAGACATTTTATGTATTTATGAGGGTTTGTTCCTAGCATGAGCTCCTTTCCAATCACTAGTTTTATATTTATTTTTATGTTAATTTTTATAACGAATTGATATGTACAATGTTTCGTAACCAGCGAGGTGATGAAGTAGTAATTATGAATTAAAGTCTCTGCGGCTTAATTATATAACTTTTTAGGTAATCGATTGTGCGAGTTAGAAACGAAGATTGGAATAATTTCATTTAATAATTATAATCTTTATATATTATAGTATATTAAATCATCAGTTGCCTTACAGAAAAAAACAAAATTATTACGGCAATAATTATCATTTCATTAAATTGCATAGTTTTATAAGTGACTAGACCTAGCAGCATATAACGTCGGCAGACGGTATATAGTCTATAACGTCATCTCCCTATAACGTCCAAAAACTTCGGTTCCCTGAGGTGCCGTTATAACAAGAGCTCACTGTACATGTCAGCATTACATGAAATTGTTAGTCTATTTACAATTACCGAGAGTATCATTTACGTGTCTGTGGTGCATAAATGTGCACCACAGAAACAGCTAGACGGATGAAAGCAGTATATCAAAAATCAAATGCAGTAACTTTAGAGCTACTGTTTGTATACCTTTAAATTTATTGAAATATATGATATTTATTTTGTTAACTTTAGTTTGTTTAATATGTTGAAAAATGTACACGCACTGAATTTGTTCATTGAGTTTACAAATATATTTATGTATTTTTGTAGTTGCCTTAATTATAATTATGCAACCACATAATATTAACAAGTGATCGCGGTTGGATAATAAAATTAATAATGATTGTAATAATGAAATAACTTTATAGCAAACAATTAAACTGAAGTCTGCAAATAACATTGCAATTATATATAATTACAAGTAATTACCAGGGGCGTACCTGGGGTGAATAGTTGGGTTCAAAAGTACGCCCAGTGGAAAAACTAAACTTTCAAAACATGGTAATTAGTAACTATACAATATAGACCTTTTTTAAAAAAAGTTCATTCAAAAAATAACAACATTTTTAACTATGCTGATTGGATAAGATTACATTTTTTAAACTAGTTACTTGAAAAGAAAATGACACGGATTCAAACAGTGTTACTTCTATAAACTGTACCGTTTCAAAACAGTGTTAATAGTAAAAATAAAACATTTTTAAAAAGCGTAAAATTATAACAATTAGAATAAATGATACCAAAATCAAAAACACAAAGTTAAAGAAGACAAATACAAATTAGTAAGTAAATAAAAACTAAAGATATTAAAACATCCCAAATACGGTTTCAAAATTTTTAAACCGTTAAACAAGCTGCAGTTGTAAATTGCAACAGTAGTTATATTGGGGAAATTTTTATATTGGGCTGCATATCAAGAAGAAAGTGCTTACTGACCGTTATATCGAGTTTCTGCTGCTACCCGTACGTCACGACGCGAAAAAAGTTCAAGAGCCCAATCAGAAATTAAATGAGAAAACGTTACTGAGATTAAATTAGGAAAGAGAGACCACAATCTTGTAACCCACTCATCGGAAACGAAACATTGCAGAAACCCAAACTTAACCTGCAAATGTCGTACAGATAAAAACGGTCCCCATAAATCTTGAGGCAGGATTCGCCCTGGCCCAATTTCGTAACAATCTCCTCCGAAATACAACTCAACCGTTTTGACATTGGGACATTTGTCGGCTAAGTTGACACCCGAAGGTAGCATTGGAGGACCAAAATCTTCCGATTGATTCCAAAAATATATTTGGAAGCGCTTTAAATTTGGGAAAACGGGAATCGTCAATCCAGGAATGTGACCAAGAGAATTGAAATTCCAGATCTCAGTCAGAGATTCAGAACACTCCTCGAAGATTGCTGAAAGTATTCGTCCTACTCGATGTAAATCGACGTCTTCATAGTCTGGGCATGCAGAAACAATTTGAATGACAGAGAACCTCGGCGTTTGCATCACAATTTTTTCAAATGTATCCAGCAAATTTGGAGCAAACTCTAACTTAATGTTTTGTAACCGAGGAATCGCACCTGGAACTTCCAACATTTTTTCAAGGCCGATTTTGTAGTCATGGGTCATCTTTTCCCTGTCAAGATAAATATTTTTTAGCCTTTTGGCATTCTTTAGTAGAACAGGAAGAAGATGAGACGGGAAATCCCAGCTTAATTCTAAAGTGTGCAATTTTTTTAACTCTGTTGCACATTGGATGGCCTTATTTATTTCTGCTGGCGAGGGCAGCAGTATTATGTAGCTGTACACAAATTCCAAGATCTCAAGGTTCGGCATATGTTTGCCTGCAAGTAAGATGATGTCATACGTTATTGTATTATAATGATTCTCACGAAACGGTGTAGGTTCACCCAACTTCAAGGATTTCAGAAGGTGCCCGTTTTTTCGGAAAAAGTTTTTTGTCCTCCGGCTTAAAGGATCATCGCTGACTTCAAATCGGTTGCAGGGAAATATTATCGAGTTTTCAACAAGGTTCTGGAAGTCTTCCAAAGTAACTGTGTTGTTGTAGTTGTGAGCGTACCAATATGTTACTGTGTCGTTTGTTATCTCGATTCGATGCAAGTTGTTTTTCACAAGTATCAATTTGGTTGCTTCAAGATTCCATAGGCGGTTAACTAGACGGATCGAAAACAGATCCTTTATTTCCAGGTTTTTGAAAATATTACTCAATACCTAGAACATAATTGTTAAAATTAGTTTACTCTAATCCGTTTTTTAATGTTTATTAAATACTCACAGTTATATAATTTGCTTCAGTTCGATTTTGATTATACAATTATTCTGATTTTATTAAATATGTTTACCAAGTCATTGCAAAACACTAAATCCCCCAGCCAAGCTTCTTCCCCAGATGAATCTTCGACATTGCTATGCTCCTCGTTTTTGATTCGTTTTACATTGATTTCTGCTACTTTCGTGGTTACCTCATCATTGGCTCTAAAATCTTCAGGATTCACTTTGATGTTGGATGATGAAGGAAGACTTTTCGTGAATTCATTCGATCCGCTGATTTCAGCTACAGATGCTGGATTTTCTTCGTCAGTTTCATCGGTTCTGTTGTTGTTAGTACACGAGCGTTGGTCCTGGTCGTCAGACATTGTTTGGGATCTTTTTCGTCGTGATTATGATTCTGAATAAGAAAATGCAAAAGTTGGAAGTATGATTTAATAAAGTCACTATGTAATAATGCAAGCAGTCAAATTTATTAAACCCCCAGTAAAATCAGAACTGACTTCAAATTCAAAGAAGAATTTTGATTTTCTGTCAAGTTTCCTTCACCACGCCCACAATTAAGTAGGTAGTTCTATTTAAAGCACCGATAATCATTAGGCTTTGTCCCCTACAATTGCTCTTATGTAATTATGTATGAATGTTGACAACCTGAAAGTAATTACCAAGTTATTTGTATTACTACCTGAAACAGAATTTGTTTTGGTCTGAAAAAAGTCTTGGTCTGTCAATCTAAAGTTAAAGGTGAGTTGGATTTGTAATTTTATCTGGGTACGAAAACGTGACACAGAATAACGACAAGCGATTAAAGAACTTTGAAATATTTTAATTTAGTTTTAATCATTCTGCTTAACTGGTCAAAGTAAATTTGGTAGGTTTCTTGAAAAATAACTAAAAAAAGTACTGAAAACTTGAAAACTGGAAAACAGAAAAGTGAGTAACCCACAACTTTGAATTTCGCGCTTGTGCAAGGAAGAAGAAAATCCCTCGATGAATTGCTCAGTTTATACCGCAAATGTAAATAACTATCTGTTTAACTGTTTTCCACATAATTATAAGTTATTATATTTTAACCGTGACACCATTTATAATTAATTATGACTGCTTCCTTACAAATAAAGAATTTTTGTGATGAATTATTTACCTGTAACGTAATTAGGTCTGTTTTAATTGCTGATAATTTAGTCCAAGGCAAGAAATAAAAATTTATTATAATACAGAATAAGGTTTGATATTATTGATAAATAGTTCGCTTAATGCCAATTTGAACAGGAAATTGTTTGCAGCAATAGAATGAAGAGGAACACGACTTACATTAGGTTTATTCTCCTGTTCGAAGGCGCTGACGCAAAAATTAAAATCAATTAATGATTCATTTCTTCGTATCTTTAATAAGTACACTCTCCGAAGTCCTAAATCTTAAAAATAAAAATAAAACATCTCTTACTCATCTTTAATGAGTAAGAGATTTACAATCCAGGATTGGAT
>JAAXYX010002185.1:1342-18523 GCA_036851915.1 Ptenothrix huangshanensis
ATGGGGTAACAAAGGTATTTCAGTTCTATCTAATATACACATCATTGGTTGTTTTATATCTTCGTGAAATCGATGTAAAATGTTAATTATTTAATGAACTGTTTATAATCATGTACTAAACAACAACTCTGAGCTATAAAATAAAACGAATAATAAATCAAATAGATAATTGCATGCTTTTTTTGCTGGTAAAATACATACATAAGCATTTCGATTTATCTGACATGTGAGTTTTAATTTTATTGTCGAGTAGAACTGGAATCATCAATACAAAGTTTTGCATTTGAAATAATTTAAAACATTTCTTTCGTTATTTCCTGGTTTCTTACCTTACACCAACAACTACTCCAGACTTGACGCTATTGTACGTTACTAATTTGTTGACTAATATCTACTTCAGTATTTAAACGTTTCTGTACGCCTATCAAAAAATCCTTAGCTTCCGAAACACTGATTTTTTCGAACGTGTTCGAATTGATGTTACAAACTTCAATCAGAGGAACTTCGTCCATAATGTTTTTTCCAAGAATAACAGCATACGGGATTCCAAGTTTCTTAATATCTAGTAACCTTTTCCCAATTGTCATATCCAACCTGTCGTCCGTAATCACATTGTTAGGGAACAGTTCGTTCATAAAAGTACACAAGTCTTTACTCATCGCTTGACCTACAGGCTCTTCTTTACTACCCATCTATGGAAACACATTTTTAATTTAATTCAACTCTACTTATAAGTAAATTATTCATGTACAAAGTGGTATCAAAAGAGAGAATACGGAAACACAATCACTTTCGAGAGAACATAAGACTACCTTAGGAGGAATTATCGCAGCTATATAAGGAGCAAGTCTGGAAGGCCATCGAATTTGATTATCGGTGGACAAAGCTTCTATAACCCCTGCTAAGAGTCGAGTAACACCAATCCCATAGCATCCCATTTCCATTATTTCTTGTTTGCCATTAGAACTTAAGAAGGTTGTTTTTAAAGTATTCGTGTATTTTTTTCCTAGTAAAAACGCATGCCCAACCTGTGAACGAGGCAAAAAACTTACGATTAGTGCTAAATCATACAATAAGATTCCGATAGAAAGAACTAGAACGTTTTTATTAAGCAAATCAATTATTCTGTACCTCAATACCCAATGATTTAGTCCAGCCACAGGAATTACACTTGGGGCACACTTGATCTTTATTTGCATTCTCATTTTCAATTATGGCACCGTCAACTTGAAAAAGCTGCTCATTAAATGAAGAATTGCAGTTATTGCAAGTTTTTAATCTGTCTTCCCCTACGCTCGCGACTAGATGGTATTCATGAGAAAGGCTTCCCCCCATGATGCCAGTTGTTCCTTCCACTGTTGTATAATTACAATGCATATTTATTAATTTTTAGGACATATAAAATGGATTCTTTTAATAATTGAAATCTTACAAACTCAGTTAATACTACCTTTGAGGTACTTGACACCAATCATGTCAAATATCTTTGAATATGCTTCATTCAATTCGTTATAGGTTTTTAAAGCTGACTGTGGATCAACGTCAAAAGTATACAAATCTTTCATGATAAATTCCCTTGTACGAAGTAGACCGAAACGAGGCTTCATTTCATCACGAAACTTACTTGTAATCTGATACAACCGTAATGGTAAGTTTCTATAGCTCCATGGATATCCTCTTAGCAGATCGCAAACTGCTTCTTCATGAGTCTGTCAACAATGTGAATGTTACAATGTCAATGCTCTAGAATACCATAACGAATAGTTACATTAAGTACAACACTGTATACACGGTAGTAACATTATCGGCTTACCGGACTCAGTATTAATTTTTTAGAGTGTCGGTCGCTAACAGTGATAATCTCTCCTCCACATTCTTGAAGTCTTCCTAGGTGAATTTATAAATGCAAATCAAGGGTTTGTTTCAATCCCTTTATTCGAACCATAACAAATAAGCAGCACTGTTCAATACAATTCCCTTCTAGTGCTAGAAACAAGAGAATTTAACAAGATTCATACCGGTGGCCTCCCAAAATGAAGCCGGCGTTAACGTTGGCATCTGAATTTTCTGACACGAATATTCAACCAAAACAGAGTCAATTAAATTAATTAACTTGCTTAATGATTTAAGAGCTATGGGTAATAAATAATAGGATCCTCCAGTACTGGCAGGGCGCATCAATCCATTTTCAATCATTAGCTAAAAATTTAAAGCAAAATAATAATAACTGTTATATTGAACAATCAATTTCATATTTAAGTCCAACAGTGAAACTTAAAACCAAATCTTATTATCTTATCTGCTAACTGCACAATTCAACAGTTGACAGTTCATTGAACATTATAGAATTTATACAGCAAAAATAAAACTTAAGGTTGCATCAATCACCTTTTGACTTATCGAAAGCGCTTCTGTACCCGAATTAGGAGCATTTTTCTGCTTGGAGGATTTCTGCGGGGTTAACTGGACCGGTCTGAATATAGTCGACATTGTGTGATTTTGTCGAATTCTCACGCGATTTCGAAGTAGTGTCAACTGACACAGATTATATTTCAGTCTCATCTTATAAATTATAAGAGGCAGCATAAAAAACAGGTAAATTAGGTAGACGTCTTACAAAGCCAGACTATCAAAATGTTGAGTCATGGGTGTTAATAAAGGGAATAATAGTACACTGCAAATTATAATCGGAAGTAACTGAGGACCAAGAAGGAAGCTAGTCTTCAGCTTCTTCATCGGAACACTTTGCAAAATGTTTAACTTTGCCGCCTTTTTTCAGTGAAAATATCACTCATTGACAACGAGGTTCTGATTTTCTCATAATGCATTAAAGCAATTTACTTGGAAGTTATTTTGTCAAGTTACCTTCGTCAGTTATCCCAAAAGTACGCCTAAATGATTTATATGAGAATTAAATTAAATTTTTCAGAAATTATTGTTTACTTGTGGATTGTTTACAAATTCAGATGAGCCTTCCATGTTTAGTTTACGTCGGGAAAAGGGTGATAATTACAGTTGCAAGTGACACAGAAGTATTAATATATGTAATTAGTATATATAATTATGCATAGAGCCATTTCATAGAAATGGTGTTACTGAGTTTGCATTTAAGGCAAGTAAAATAATAAAGCTATTGTTCATAGAACCTCCCAATTTACTGAAAACAGAAACTCGTTCGAAAGTATATATTTGTCCACGGGGAAATTAATGAGTATAAATAAATGACGCATGATTACCTGTTATATCAAACTTGAAGGTACGTCACATTTGATTCGAATAGTCTACCGCATTTGTTAAAACAATAAGCTACTAGATAAATATTAAAACTAAAAGTGTAAAAATACAATGAAGTACATCCATCAGGAGGAAAGAAAGATAACTTCTAAGCTGTCACGAGTGTCTGTACTGCTTGTTTACATTCTGTGTTTTTGGCAAAAACCTGTAAATGGAAACCCATTAGGACTTTGTCGCTTTCCAAATGTGTTGACACACAGCGTTGAAGAGGGACGTTCTGTTTGCGATAACATGGTAATCAAAAGCTGTCGTTCGAATATTTTATGTACCTACCTATTGACCTATTCTGTATGTTTTCATATAATTCTAACTACCGATGCATAATATGACACTGTTATTGGACTTTTATAAAAAAAAAATAATTATTCAAGGCTCCAAGAGATGGGCGATATCCAGCGGAAAAATCACCTTGCCCTTGGAAAGTATTTCCCTCTAGTCATACTATAAGACCGCACCATTCTCAGCGATGTACGTACTTATACCCGGAATCTAAAAACATTTTTTGCCTTAAATGTATTAAAAATTCAATAAGAATTTTTGCTGTTTTTTTTCCTTTTTGTACGCTTCGATTGAAGTAACACTGGGCTCTCTTGATGGAAAACAGATATTTAATCGCTACATTATCAAAGCACGACCTTTGGATGAGACTTACGGTCGTTTTTTGGGTCATTTTGAACCACAATGGGATGCGGAACCTGTTTGTTGCAATCAGTCTGAATACCCGGTATTATTTTTTTTTCTTAAAAACAAAGTGGCGTCACAGTGTAAAACTGAAACCGGCAAGCGCGCCATTTTTCTTTTAGGGATTTTTGGATTTACGCCACTTTGATTTTATTAAAATATGGATGTAAGCTGCTTTGCCTCCTAACTCACGAAATGTAGTTATGTTATAACCATTTGTCTGATGTTTTTGTTTAGAACATGCTGGTATCTTCAAAAGTAAAAACAAATGTACCGAATGAGACCTTGTTGTGGACAGCCCCATTGGACTATCTTGGGGAATTTGTATTTGTGTACGTTTTGCATCATGGCATCACATTATCCTATATCTCATTAATCGTGTTAGCTTTACTCACCTTAGCCATTTTTTATTTATTTTGGTGGTGATTGTGGTTTTAAAGTAGTATTTTAGAGTACACTCATTTTTATTTTGTAAACTTCTAGAACGACTTTTGCAATTTCTTCAAGAAAATATTGGTTTTCCGTTGAATCTGAGGTCCTTAGGGTAGTTCCAGACTGCGATGGGTGTACACATCCTCATCCCAAATCAAAAAAATTTACAAAACTACTGTCCTCAGAAGAAGATGATGATTAATATCAAAATGTCATTCACATCATGCCACCCTCATGTTCGAACTTATGGCTCAAATTCCAAAATGTACATCTTAAAGCCAGAAGGAAACGATAATATTATAAAATACAGTATATTTATTCATCCCAAACCAATTAATCTTAAGTTTCATTTGTGTATGATGTCATAAGTTAAGTAATAATAATTATATTTTTCCAATTTAATCAGACAGAGCAGCTTCCCCACAACACAATGTTTTGTAACTCAATTAATAAATCTTAATGACACAAAAGATAAAACCTGTACATACACCTGTGCACCGAGAATTTTTACTCTTAACATTGTTTACAATATTCATTGACGACATTTTTGAATTATTTATGACGCAGTCATCTTTACATACAAAGTTGGAATCAAAAATTGTAGTAAAAACATTCGTGCATTTTTAAAAATTAAGAACTTTTCTCTATACTAATGTTTACAGTATACACATATAATAATAATAATTTGTGTGAGTATCAAATTTTCCATCCACGTTTTCAATGCATTCAGTCTGACACACATAAATTACATAATTGCACACTTGGTATGATCCTCTAGCATTCATTCTTAAGCTTACCTCATCGTATCACATTCCTAAATCACGTATAGTGGGATTTCTTTTACGAACGACAGTGTTTTGCTTATTGTTACAGACTTTGAGTTCATGGAAGGAATAATAATTACCTAAAAGTGCACCTGTGCAGACTTTAATTGAACAAACCAGGCTGGTTTTTGTTTATTGTCATCACTGCCTACAAATTAATTCTAAGAACATCCTAAATTCAAATTTGATTTTTCACTCCATTATGCATACGTTTAAACAATACATAGTGCTATATGATTCATTCCATTCACATCATTTAAAATACCTACACTTGCATATTTTTATTTGCTTTTGACGACAGTTGTCATTTGTCTGTTATTACAAACAATGCATAATCATATCGTATCACAGCACCTAAGATTGCATGCTAGTATTTGCATATTCATTTGTTATAATTTTTATTATCCATTTATGTAATTTACTATGTCAGATCCTGGGTTTTCTGACTCACATTTTTCTAGTAATATGTAATCTTAAAAAACTAAGGCTGGAGTATCAGTATCAGAGACTTCTCTATTTACTTAGGCGGAAGTAATTACCAGACTTCTCTTTATCTTAAGACTCATCTTCATGTAAACATATGGAGTCTTGTTACTGGAATTATTATAACTATTTACTCATTTTGTATATTTGTACAACTGGTCATGATTGCTTTTGATCAGCGTCCAACACGACTATTTTCATACTGGATAGATACTTTGGTATAAATATAAGCTCACAGGTTAGACTCACTTAAATGTTGCGACTTTTTTAGAGGCTCTAGACTTTACTCTGATCTCCACTTCCATTCTAAGTCTAATAATATAATTAATTACTTAAGATGTGTCAATGTGCGAATTTTTCGTCCTTACAAAAGAGCACGGACTACGTGCTCCATATTTGGTATTTTAGTTTTTCGGTCTTTTAAAGAGTTCGATATTTTAAAGTCATATAAATAAATTTGGATTTAAGCTTAGAGTAGAATTAACACATTAACTCATACATAACTATAGGGATAATCTTTTTTCAGCTGCTAGACATTTTGATTTAGCAATTTAATTTAATTTTTTGGCGTTTAATTTATTAGCAGTTTAATCGAGCTTATTTACACTCATCCGAAGTTTTTTCACGCAAAAACTCAAGCAACACAAAACATGATATTTTCATAGATATATAAAGCATAAGACCAGAGTACCGTAAGATGCTTAGTAATTACAGCGTTTTATTGAAATTTACTAATTGCATAATTTTAAGAGCTCTGGAAAATTAAAACGGTTCAAAATTTTATTTGTGCTAAACTCATTTCCAAGAAATAAAGTTCTTACGAGCATAGCAGTCACTTCACTATAAGTTAATAATCGGAAGTTTGCCATTTCTATTACACATTTTAAAAGAAACATAATGGCATTGGCGTTATATTTAAAACGAATCTTTATGTAGGTACTATTGGTGACTGACTAATAAGAGCAATGACTAATAAGCATAATATAATATGCCAATATAGCTTCTTATGTAATTCACAAATGCAAATTAAAAGTTTCGGTACTCTAAATAGCAGTCACCGATAGGACTTAAACAGAATTATTCTTATCCTAGCATCCAAATCCAATTTAATGTGGCAATGATACGGAAATCCCAGTTTACTTCGGTAGAAATGGAGGTTTAGTTGAACAGTGGCAGCGATACAAGAACCAGGAACGAAGTGTACTGTGTACTTATGTACAGCACGTGTTTTTACAATAACGTCAAACTTATTTACAACTTGGGCATCTGTTTCCTTCTTCCGTCTCGGCTATTACCTACGTATGTAGATACATGCGTATAATTACCTAGACATGTCGGTTTATCAGTAAACCCGTACACTCGTCACTGTGCATTCCAAGCATTCTGCAGTGTTATTAATCACTTACCTATGTATTATTTATTTGTCTGCGCGTGTATCTATTATTAAATTGACGCGACAGCCACTGCAGAACTGCTCCTTTATTTACGATAGCAGTGTATATACGTATGCACATACCTAAATTAGCATAGGACCCATCTGCTTCTAGCATAAACCTTGAACATCAATTTTTAATACCTATTAATCAGTGCACTTAGGTATGGTTCCGATTTAATATTCAGCCTAGTGTTTGTCTTTGTCTTATTTTAATGATGAATTATATTACAAGAAACATGTAGGTGTAAAATAGTGTTCTCTCGTATTAGAATTCAGACTCTTGCCTAATCATTGTATCGCGTTCGTAAATAGACCGTAATTATATACCGAAAGAAAAACAAAACCAAATCACCAATGAATGAAACTGTGTGAGACTGAAATGACACGAACGATGGTATGCCATTAGGTAGGTATAGGTACCTGCTTGTATTAGTTTCAATACTTGCAAACACACGAGTACGTTTACGAGGCTTCGCCTTTGGAACCTTCGGAGTTTCCAAAAATGATAACTCTAATTACTAACTTGATAGTAATGACGTGTAATTCTCATTAAGATCTTAACATTAAGATGACATCGTGTATTTCTGATATTTTGTCTATTCAATTATAGTTAAGGGAGTATTCAGAACAATAAACTTAATGCTCTTAGCTATTCACGGTGGAAGTGACAATAATTGTTTACAGAAATCCTGGATATAATTATCCACAGTGGAGCAGTCTAGGGTTCGAAGCTCAAACAACACCATTCTCCCATTTGATTGTTAAATTGTTAATGGCCAATTAAGAGTGTGTTGTAAAATTTCCAAAGTAACTGTTTCCTAGATTTGTTCCTTTACACTCACGCCTAACATCTTGGGATGAAACCTATTGTGTGATGCAAGCATAAAACTGAAACAAGGGTTAGAAGTGCTAATTACAGTAATACTAATGTTTGAACGACTTTTGAAAATTATTATGACTTCACTGTATCGAATGAGTAATTGATGAATGATCTGCCTATAATTTTGATGTAGGAAGATCAAAGAGCAATAAAATTAATTACTGGAAAAATCAAACAATACTAGGAATAATGATTCATGGCGGAAATAGGTACCAATTTGTAGTTTGTTTTCCATAACGTCCAAATGAATTGATTTGGCATTGTTGAGATGTTCCAGATGAAAACTGCGATATTTATACTCTATTCAGTTCAATCAGCGAGGCTTGATAAATAAATATTTTTGTGGTTCATATAATGCTAGAGTGACAGTCATCATCATGGTCATGATGAACAGGCAACCATTACTTTGATATGAGTCAGTTGGGATTTTTGGATTGGACTGGACTGGCTTGAATACAATTGATCATTATACTTTCATGAATGAAAAAACCACAAGTGTGTGGGGTGAAGGTTTGGCCATTATGCTTTAAAGTAATCACACACACACACACACAAAACAACATGCATACGAGTACGTGGTTCTACATCTAATATAGTAATAAAATGATTCATCTTGTCTACTTAAATTTCCGAATTCAAACGCAAACAACGGTCGTACCATTTATGCCTTTACGTCGCATATTGCTTGTTGCAGTTCAGTGTGTCAATTCACGTACCATGAACTGTATTCCACAAAATATTATGTACGTCGTAATAATGCAAACACTTCCAAATATTTCCACGAAACTACATCGCTGACGAAATCGTTGGACGAAAATGCTAATTACTAAGTGCTAACGTCCTGGGTCCTGGTAATTTGCATATCGCACATTATACACGTTTGTCTTGGAATTTCCGAAGTTCATGCACACATGCTTGAATACGAAAGGGCTTTGTAAATACTCAATAATAATAATAGTGGTACTTAATGCTTTAACTGAGGACACGACCTTTCCCCGGAAATACACAGGATTTAGCCATCAATTCGGTGATTCGTGATGAGCACCACAAAATTTTGATTCATCTCGCCATTGCCACCCCTCAAGACCTTTCAGCGTTCGACAGCACAATCACGTCCATTCTAATTTATACCCATTATTTATTACACTATAGATCCAATTGACCGTTTCCAGGTCCCCTGCAACGATTGTAAAGCATGTCATAAATTCGTTTCGAATTCCCATAAATCTCGAGTTTATTAGGATTGTCGATTATGCCATGATTACATAATGCCTATATCATGGTTAATTGTATCATATTAAATGATAATTAGATTACATATTTCTTTAATACGAAAATATTCCGGCTTGCCTTGCAAATCCTGCTGTCCGCAGTTTCAGTAATTTTTTGTTTTAACTTTTTGAGGTTTTTGGCAGTCATAGGTTGATTGGAACTGAGATTCCGAATGCCATTAGTTCCATAGCACGTAAAATATTACACGTAGTTGATCCCTTTGATTTCTG
The DNA here is from genome assembly GCA_036851915.1 of Ptenothrix huangshanensis. Classification (NCBI taxonomy): domain Eukaryota; kingdom Metazoa; phylum Arthropoda; class Collembola; order Symphypleona; family Dicyrtomidae; genus Ptenothrix; species Ptenothrix huangshanensis. The sequence goes on from JAAXYX010002185.1 coordinate 10,874, forward strand.
TTTGTACTGTTTTTGGTGGATGAAGTTTTTTGCACTACTTTACATTAGCCATGGGGCACTGTAGTGGAACAGCTACTGGAAGTCTGAAATGATATCACGGATGAAGATCTTCAGCTGAGTACATGTAACATTATCATGATAGCATTGACGCTTTTTTTCCAATTGGATGAGGAACTGTTGCACAGGGAATTAGTATTTCTGGTGTAGTTCAGGGGCTATCCACAACCACGGTGATACATGCACATGTCCCTACCTATTTTTAATGCATATATATGTACATAATACATAATAAGCTTTATTTTATCTTAATCTTCCGCCCATGTACATAAATAAAATACGGCATAAGGTACCCACTGTTTCAGATGTACAATTCACCAACAAGGTTTATAAACTAGTATATGCTTTTAATTACCAACTCATTTGCTGCATCTGAGAAACATAAGGAATACAGAGAATCGTAGAATGTATCAATATCAGGAGTAGAATCTGCATTCTGTGGAGTTCTGCACAAGTACTTTTTAACATTACAGGTAAATATAGAGAATATCATTATGTAGAGATGTAAAGGTTGGCTGAACACGGAGTTGGCGTTGGCGTTGATGTTGGTGTTGGCTTTGGAGTTTTGAGTTGAAACTTGGAAGAAGAGAGAAATGGACTAGGTCTTGACTGAAATTGTATGGCAAGTTGTTGGATGTTAGCTGTAGTCAAAGCGTGGATTCGTGAAGACCGATGCGATGGACTAGTTGTCCATGTTTGAGTGTAATATAATCACAGGTTTGCTTCCATAATATTATTATTTTCCTGCAGGTAGTTAGTAGAAGTAAGTTCTAATCGTAAGTTCTAGATACGAACTTCTGCTTATGCTTATCCTTTACCACTGATATGCTTTGGAGTCTGGATATGGATGCAAGTGTTGTCTGTAGCCCGTTTCTGTAGTTGTGGTTCTGGTAGACTTGGATTGGAAAAACATGAGCTGAACTTGTGAGAACTTCTTGACTATATTCTGGATTTTATGCAGCTAAAAACATAGTAAGCCCTGAGCCGAGTATCGGTGAATGAGGCATTTCGAGTTTAAATGTAGATTTAATAAAAATATACTAGTGTACTCTAAAGAACACTGAAACCCTGCCAGATACAATAAAAGACGGTAGATACTCCGGATATATCATGTAGGATTTTCACACTGGTATCATCATGGCTACCATACCACTTTATCTTCACATTTGTTTCTCGCTTTCAGATTCATCTTCTCGCTATATCTATCTACATGCTGTTATGACTATGCCTCTGTGTATATCTATCTACATGCGTGCACCCTCTACTTATTGGACAGATAAATGATAAATTCCGGTTTTGGGTCTGGAGTTACTATTAGCTGGCCTTTGGTATTATTTAAAGGAGTTAGTTAGAGCCAGTGAAGAGTTTCTGCCGTGTTGCTTACAAATGAATCCCTTTGCTTGGGCTTTCATATCGGCTTCGCTTATGACTTTGCGTTGTGGTTAATCGTAGTTGGTGGTTCGTGTAATAAAGAATCTTTCCATCCCCCAGTGAGGATCAGTTGGTTTCGTGCCTTCTTCGCAAGTGTAAGTGGTTCGTTCGTTATTCGTTTCGTATTCGTCTGAGTACCTAAGTAGTATTGTTTGTTTTCATTGCCATCCAGCTTTATTTGATTCTAACGTACTATTCACAATTCACTATCATTTTCTAAAACGTCAATAATAAACTCTTATTCAAATAAAGTCTCTTTTTGTTTGGGTTTTCTTGTCTGCGCCGATCCCGCTAAGACTTTGTTTCTTTTATATTGGTTGGTACATGTAGTAATTTAATTTCGGTAAGATTCAATCAGTGTCTAACTATACTGACTGTATGTCTATCTCTGTCAACTTTACTTACAGGTGATCAAGAAAAATATTTTTTAATACGTAAATTATACGAATTTGTATTTCTGTAAGGATTGGAATTGTATCTTCATCATGAAGTCAAGTAAGTTCACTTTTTATTTGATTATTTCTCTGTAATATTAAGCATAGTTAATTTATAATTATAATAAGGATTACAGCTTGTATCGCCGTAGTTTCGGTTTCAGTTTCGGTAGAACTACGTCAGGCAATGTTGATGTTAGGCTCATTTCATTTGTCATTTGGTACTCATTAGAATTTTTTCTTCATTCTAATTCTGAATTCAAACTCCTTGGTTTTAAAAACAGTTAAGGATAGAACGAACATCCTTGTTGCTTGTTCCTTACGTCGTTACGTGTACATAAAAATACAAATAATTTTATTCATATGCTTAAAAAATTAGAACTCAATTGTAACTTTCGATTCTACATGGGCAAATTTAATTTGCATAAGCTCGTCGTAGATTCCATTGTGCAGTTGTCGTTTTCCATTCTGTTTGCTTGTAGCAGAATAAAAATTAATTTATTGGCTACTAAAAATGTGAATTGTGAATGAGCTGGCGAACAATTATTGTTCAATGCAGTTATTCTGTTTAACATTGTGCAGCAGCTGATCTTTGATGCATGCATTTAGTGACATACAATCGGATCTCTCCATGCTGATTGTACAGTCAGCTAATTTCATAAATTAAATTAACAAGATAATGGCTTAATAAACATCGTTATGATGTAATGGCTTTTCTAGTAAGAAAACATTTCTAAACTGCTTTTTCATCGTGGTCATTATTACTCGAGAGAAATAAAAAATTCCCTAGTGCAAAAAGTTGAGCTTAGAATGGAGTTTCTTTTCCATCGCATCGGCTTGAGTTTAGTTTTAGTCTTGATTTCATTAGAGCCGCTGGAGGAGATTGAAGAAAATTGTGTTTTATTTATTATTTTATTGACCAGTCTTGAGTCATTCGAATTCAAATCAAATTAAATCATGAGAAATTCGAGGAAGGGAAATGGTAGTTAAATTATAAGCCTGCATATCTGCACTGAGAACTGTGTATGAGTATCTGTAGGTATATATAGGTAGGTAAATGAATTGAAGGTTTATATGAGAACATTGTTGCGGACGGACAGGAATTCACTGCTCACTTCACTGCAAATTTACCATGGAAAATAAATACACGAATGAAGTGGTGGGCAGATTGAAGTTCGAAGCTACTTAGTAATGAATAATAATTTACCATGAACCATAAGGAATATACCCATAAGATTGCCTACTTGCTACGTATCGCTGTATCCCATCCTTCAAGTATTTAATACTGTGAAGTGGGAATATGGTAGGTATGTAAAAGACCATGCAGAAGGCATTACATTCTAAGAAAGAACGCAGGTAGCATGGCAAATAATTTGCAAGGTAAACTCAGAGCAGGGAATGCTAATGCAAGATAATTATTATATAACGAAATGTAAATTTCTGTGATACATTTTCTTCCAACGCTACCACTAACTTTAACACTGAGCAAATGAACAGTTCCTTGGTTTCCATTCTCTTATAGTACAATGTAATACAATGCCAACTACCGATTTTCCTCTACATGTCAATTAAAATCTATTCTTTGCACTACGAGAATACTTTTGTTCGTAGCAGGTAGGTCGCCAGTCATTATACTAGTAAGTATTCGCTTGGAATCCTACTGAATCAAATATTGTGGTAGATCCCTCAAGATTTTCGTGTGATTAAAAATAAAGTTTGTTCTGTCGTCATCATTTTTCATAACTAATCCCAACAGTAATAGCAAGCACCAAGAAAATAATGGCAATAATTTTTACTTGGAACATTAGCACTAATTGCAAGGCCACACGAGTGCTACTTTCATAATTTACTGTCCATTGCAGTTTCTATAGGCATAACTATTTCTCCAGTTCCCTATTATTTCATTTGGTATCATTAATATAGTAGCAGGCATCGGTAGTCGTTTTCAACATTCGGCAGTTCACGTTCAACAGCCAACCAAAGAAGCAAATTCCAAATCTTCTAAATTATGGCATTTAAAATCAAATGCAACAGTCAGGCCGTCAGGCATACGAGTCTATGCAGGCATGCCGGCGATGGAAGGCGTGCAGTCAGTGTGGCATGCAAATTGTAATTTATAGGGAAACTAACTACTTGAGGCATGAGGGGGAGTAGAAAAAAATGCATATACATATTGTAATTACATTAGGATATTTTATAATACCTATGTATGTATAGAAACTAGAAAGATATAAATTTTGTATGCAGAAACTGAATAAAGAATGTGCCAATGCCATCGTTCGGATAAAAACGATCAAAACATACCATCAACCATGGAGAATATTATGCAGTAGCATGTAGTTTAGCTTGGTGGCAGCGATAGCAGCAAATTAGGTTGAGATAATGGATAAATACAACAATACAAGTTTTCGTTTCAAAGTTTTTCCGAAATTGAACGTTTTCTCGAGAATTGGTGCTGCGAAAATGACCATCATTATGTCCCGACTGTTTCGTAGTGGGTTAAATTTGCAATTTCATTGGTAAATTACTAAATTGTTACTGATTATTATTTATTATTATTATTATTATTGAGCTTTATTGTCAAGAAATGGCACGATATAAATACCGGTATTAGCCTATGACAGTCCATTATAAAGTTGAATACAGTAATACATAAGACATCAGTTTGTGAAAACGAGTTGTGACCAATTAGAATCAGAAAATTATATTTAGATAAGGAGCAATAATATTTTTTGGATAATAGTGAAATGAAATTATCTTATTTTACATAATTACTATAGTTATAATAATAATAGTACACATCAGCATATACATGAGTATTTGAAATACATATACACGTACAGACACATGACTAAATTATCGTTTACTTAAAATGTATTGTTTGAGCTTAAATAGAAATTCATTATACGATATGGTTCGAGATCTTAGGACAGTTGGGAGTTTGTTCCAAATACATATACAAGAATATAAAATGTTTTTACCTTCATACACATTACGTAGTTTAGGATGTAAAAATAGAATGGAATCACCAGACCTAGTTTTAGTGTTATAAGAAAGAATCAGGTGGTTATTTATACTAGGAGTTCTATTACCAAATTTCCAATTTAAGTACATAAATTTACATGTATACCATACTATTCTTTCATCGATTGTTAAGATGTCAAAATATTCGTACAGGGAATGTAAAGCTGCTTTTGGTATACGGTTGCCTTTATGGAGTAATTTTAGCTTTTTTTCTGGATAAAGAGAGATGACGAATTTCTCCAACAACTTCTGTATTGTACCTATATTAGACTTGGTAGTATTAGCCCAGATTAACAAGTTATAATCTATAATAGAAAATACAAATGATTTTATTAATACCTTTAAGAATTCGTGAGGTATACTACGCTTAATACTTTTGATTATACCCATTGCTTTTGTTATTTTAAGCATAATAGATTTACAATGGCTGTTAAAGTTGAGTTTGTCATCAATTATTACTCCTAAGTATTTGAACTCAGATACACGCTCAATAATATTATCACCTAGTTTCAGTAAATTCGTTATTGGTTGTAACGGGGATTTGGAAAAAATCATGTATTTGGTTTTAGTGAAGTTAATACTCAGTCCATTTGCACTGGCCCAGTTATTCAGTATAGTCAACTTATCAATTCCTAATTTAAACAGGTTATCTATTGATACATCATATACTAGCATTAATAGATCGTCGGCAAACAATAGGTAGTCAGCAATTAATAATTCTCTAATATCGTTAATAAAAATTAGGAATAGAAGCGGTCCATTAATCGTACCCTGCGGCAATCCAAAATCATCAGCATAGTTATCGGAAAGAGCACCATTTAAGTTTATTCGTAACGAGCGATCTGTTAAGTAACTACCAAGTACACGTAAGAGATAGTGATCACATTGAAATTGATCTCTCAACTTCCGCAAAAGTATAAGTCTTGAGATCGAGTTGAAGGCCTTACGAAAGTCTACGAAGATACCCATTGCTTTCATATTAGTAGGTACAAGTTTAGTACATAAGGAGTGAAGAAATGAGAAAATTGCAGTAAAACATGAATGGTATTTTCGGAACCCATGCTGGTTCACATCTAACTTATCATTTACATGATTCAATAGTCTGACATAAATTAATTTCTCAAATACTTTGGCCGCAAAAGGGAGGGAGAAAATGGGCCGGAAATTTTCAGCGTGTTTCTTACTCTCCCTGTTGTTTTTTACTAGCGGTGTAACTACCGCACGTTTGAATGCCAAAGGCACAGTTCCATATACGATAATAATATTGTACAGAATAAGAAGTGGTATTATCACGTCGGCAGAGTTGACAAGTGATTTACATATTATATTATGTTGCGACATTGGAGACCCATCAATAGTATGTACTGCTGTTCTTAAGTCAATATTTTCAAATGGTTGAATATTCAAGTTGACATCATTAACATTACTAACAGGATTTAGGAATTCATCCTTAATATCTGTTTGAGAGTATTGACCGACTACATTAAATGTACTGTATAATTCATCACATATTTCCTTGTGTGCAGTTAGGGTAATATTGTTACTTGTAATTAGCTCTGGTATTTCAGATTGAGTTTTTTTTCCCCCTGTGGCATTATTTGTTAAATAATTCAGCGACTTCCAATTCTCTTTGCATGTAGTTTCACTAGAATCAAATAGTGATCGGTGATAATCCCTTTTGGCATAATAAATAAGTGACTTGACTAGCGACTTCTCTTTCTTGAACAGTTTCTGATCTGATTCTAGTCCAGATTGTTTAAACGCATTCAAATAATTATTCCTTAGCTTAATATGCTTAATTATGTCTAGAGTTATCCATACTTTGGAGTTATACTTAATTTTCTTACGTACTACAGGTGTATATTCTAAGACAAGGGTTTTGATAGTTGACGTGATAACGTTAAGGACGAAATCAACTGGAAATTGATGTAGCTTTAAAAGTGGCCAATCAATTTTACATAATTCATTGTTAAGAGAATCATAGTCAGTTTTGTTAAAGTTATGAAAGTTCAGGAAAATGGGCTTTGTTTTCTTTTGGATTTTAGATTTGAATTTGAACTCGATGGCTAAGTGGTCTGATAGCCCTGGCAGGGTTAATTGCCAGTCTATTTTTAGGTGAGTTTTTACAACTAGATGGTCAATAATAGTACCATAACCTGACTGAAGGTTCGGTCTTGTAATTCGATTTATCAACTGCTCAAAATTGAATAACTGAAGTAATGCTTGATAATTTAAAATTTCCATACCAGTGTCTAGCACATTTAAATTCATATCACCAAGGAGGATGACATTTTCAATTGAATTCAAGTATTGTAGCAGGTGATGTAGGAATTTCAGGAAGGCCGTTACATTTGATGATGGTGGTCTATAGATTGAAATAAAATGGTAGTTATGGTAATTATTAACGTTGAGTTTTACATAGCAGTATTCTACGTCAGAATTAAAGAGGTCAAGTCTGACATCGACTAAGGTTGATGGCAATCTTTTATGGATAAAAATTAGTATGCCACCGCCATTTTTACCACTGGGTCTATCACGCCTATAAGTGTCATAACCATTTATCGATAGATTAAACCCTGATGAATTTTCATGCAGAAAGGTTTCAATGATAATCAGTATATCAATCTTATTACTAAGAACTCTGTATTTTAGTTCCTCAAATTTCGAAAGAGTTAAATGGTTGATATTAATACATATACCATCT
>JAAXYX010002186.1:0-18520 GCA_036851915.1 Ptenothrix huangshanensis
CCAAGCATGGATGCTTTTGTGTTGCTATGCATTCCGTGCCGTACTCCATTCCCTGTTTCATTGCCTGCTTGCACTTTGGATTTCGAAATGGGGATAAAACTGTGTGGAACTTCGGAAATCCCAGTCGGAATTGGAATCCGAAAGCGAATCCGAATCGGAATCCAGGCTTTTAAGTTCCACATCAAATTTATGTTATTCAGTCTTTTGGGTTTTTGGGGGTTTTTAGGGTTCTTAGGATTTTTAGATGCTCATGGGTTAGTGAGTGCGAGTAGGATTCCGCGGACTTGCACTTGCTGAGTAAAAGTAAGTACCCAGTAAGTAGTGCAGTGGCAGTGGCACTCACAGCGACTCTTGGCATTCTGGCATCTCCTATTGCATTCTGTTGTGAACTGTGATGAGATGATGAGGATGCGATAGGCGATGCTCAGGGAGTTAAAGTTAAAACGTTGAAACGTTCAAGTGAGCGGTGAGAAGGAAAAGAGGGAATTTGGAAATTCGAAATTGTGTATGTGTTTGGGTTGTTTTCTCCTAGGAAAGGGTAGAGGAGACAAAGACATGTAGATGTGTATGGGGATACAGAGGGAAATGGAAGTGGAAGCCAATGCGAATGCGATATCAGCATTCGCTCAATTCCCCGAATAATCGATAGCGTATCCAAATCCTCATCACAGTTCGTTATGTGTGCAGAGTGCACGTCGTGTATGTGAGCGCAATGCTAGTACTACGAAGCAAGGGCTTTAATTAAACCATGAGAGTAACAACTGGATTTGCATAGAGAAACATTTTTCCTATTTAATTATAGTCTTATATGCATTGCTAGATGTTGGCTTTGGATTTTTCCACGAGTCGCACTTAAGTAGGTATGTAGGTTAATGTGCGGACCACTCTGCTGGAGCAAAGTGTCGTATCTACTGTGACTGGGACTGTGAAACTATCAACTAATCTACGTCAAGCGAAACCCACTACCGAACTACCGAACTACCGAGCTATTCAACTATATAATTATCCGCAAATACACATATGCCAGCCGATATGGCTGGCTGGCTTAGCAGTATCAGTATAGCACAGTGTATAAGTGACACTCTGGAGGAGTCTTACATGTGAAATATACTGGGAAAGTTTGCCAAGAAAGTGGATGTGGGAAATTCCAAGGAAATGATTTGCTTTCTACATCCACAGAGAAAGTAATTACTTTCGCCTACAAATACATGCTGATATCTGGAGAAATTAAATTGATTCGCTTTTATCAGCACAGTACGCTCTCATGTTATCCTCTGGTGCTGGTTCCGACTCTACCGACTCTCCCACTTTCAACTTATAAGCTGTACCCTTGGCTTTGGCGTTCGCTTCCCCTTTTCCTTTACCTTTAGCTTCAACCTTCTACCTTGCTCTTGCTCCTGCTTCTTCTCGTCAATCGCGCAAAGTAAAAAGTTTCGTCGTACTGTCCTATGGCTATGTCATGACTATATTGTAGGAAGGTAGGCTAAGAAGCCACCATGTCATCGTCATCGTCATCATCATCATCATGTATATGAATACTTGCAAGTGGGAGGAATAAATAATGGAAATCAATTTCGGCAAGTTAACTTTTTATGGCTTAATATGTGTTTTTGTTCGTAATGAGAATGATTGCACTCATGCTAATGAGAATTTGATAATTCGACCATTTCCTACGGCATTTCTCGGTGTTGGTTTGTGATTAAGGGGAAGGAGAGAATATTAGGGATTAAAGGGAAGGAGTGCAGGTGAGTAAGTGGCAGGAGGCACGAGGGAGCGGGGACAGGAATATGAAATGGGAATGAGGAGTGAATAATTGCAGCGTAGTTGAATGCTTAGCTTCTGCTGCTGTTGTTGTTGTTGATGATGCTTTAGTGTACTTGGCAAGCAAAGTGTTATTATGTATGCATCATTTGGTTGGAGCGAGCGCGTTCCTCTTCCGGGAATGCTCTTGGCAATGGTAATGTTGAGTGCAGGTAGGGACAGGTAAGTGTGTAAGCGGAAGGAATGGGAAACGTGGTTTGAGGTTGATTGGGCTGCTATTGCCAAGTCCTGTGTACAGGTACACAAGTTCCAGGAATAGTCGGTTGTGCTAGTGGCCGGGTTGAAAGTATGCATCATCTTGTGTGTGTCGATAATGATAACGGTCGTAGTTGGGAGAGGGGATGGTGTGGAGTGATGGTGGTGTGGTGGTGGTGGAAGGCAGAGAAATGTACGGCGTGCAGACTGGGTTGCAAGGGTTTTTGGGTGTGTGAGATTACAATAGAGAGTACACTGAGAAGTTGAATGAATCCGCCGTCCACACAATGATGCAGTAGCATACAGTTGCATTTCCAGTATCACAGTCTCAGAGCAGCACACACAGTATGATACGATGGCAGAACATGAAGCAAAGCCTCCATCCATCTTGACTTGTCAAACGATGGAATTGCGTGACGGACTTTCACTCTGGCCAAATCACTCTTTCTCTCCTTCCCTCTCTCTCTCTCTCTCTCGCTTTTTCTCTCCACATTCTTTTCCGTGGCTATACCATCAAATCGTCAACTGTAGCCACAATATTGTATATATAAATATTTAGCTAGAACAACTATACTTACAGTGCATTATTGCAGGAGAGTATGGACAATAGATGGTCTTTGGTATTCGTTAGTTGTGTGTGTGTATTACAGTTGGCATTTTATGGATCGACATGCAGTCCAGTGTACAGTGTATTAGTTGACAGAGTAAGTTGCTGAAGGAGCAAATCTCCTCCTCGTATCAACTTCTGCCCGTTTTCCCAGTCTTTCCCAATGTATGTATATCGCAAGAACTACAAAACGAAAGAACTGGTGAACTGAAGGAGAGAAGGAAAGGGACGGGGAAGGATGTAATAGCTAGCGTGGCTACGAAGTGCAGAAATAGATGGAGAGTGCTAGTGTAGTGTAGTGTAGTGTAGTGGTGCCTTATGCCGTGCTGATTGAGCAGCCTTGAGCTTGTTCTTTGGGCACAAAAATTTATGTCCGTTCGAATGGAAGAGGAAACGTATTTATTTTCACTTGGCAACCGTCTCAATGCTCCTGCTCCGCGATCCACGACCAGAGACCAAGCCAACTGGGATGCCAGTCTGGTGCAGTCTGAAAACCGTCTAATATATGATCTCGATGGGCATGTAAAATGTGGCTGTATATATTTAAATTACAAATTATGACCAATGATCAAAAGATGCAGGAGATTGAGGAGATGAGAAGGAATAATAAACGAGAGCGAAATGCGCGGAGCGAGGAAATCTCTTGACTTTTGCCGTTGCTACTCGTCCACTTTTTTCCCTTCCTTATGCTCTGATTTCCATATTTCCCGCATGACTCTATGTGATCTCCATTTTATGAATGGCTAATAGAGAAATATTTATATTGCATAAAGCTTCCGATCGAGACTACATGTGTCCGAGTCCATCAACTGGTTCACTTTGTTATTCTTTACGACGGCCGGTTCCGCTGGGGCTGGTGACTGCACAAAGGCAAAGGGCATAATGAAAGCGATACACGAGCCTCTGGGCATTGTTCTGGTGTACTGTAGTGTGCAGCGCAGGATGACGCTAGCAGTTTATTTTTCTATTTAGGCTCAATTTTGGAAGGATGATGGAAATAATGACTTGGGGCCTAACTATTGTTATTGTTATTATGATTCGTCGTAACAGCAAGATTTGCATGGGAAGACGGAAGGGTAATGCGAAACGGGAAAAGAATCTCCATCAATATTATCTCAAGCACTTCATGTCTGTGTTCGTGTTTCCAAATTACCATGGAATTATAACATTGCAGAATCCTGCTTGTTGCAACACAACACAACATTTCATGCCATTTCGTTGCATTGCGTTACATTATATTACATTACATTACAGTCTTGTATGAGAGATTAGAGGTGAGTGTAATGTGGAACGGGTAGGAAGCCGGGTTTCCTGGAGCCGTTGGGTGGCCATGGTTAATAAACGTATGAAGTGCCTCTTGCGTTGCTACCTGGCAGTATGCATGTTGTAATTAGCATTGCCGTCATAATTACCTACACGGAGCTTGTGAAAGTGGAATTTTTGAAGGATTCTTTGATTTCGCTGGGCCTCCTGGAATTGATCAACTTATTGTGTCAATCGCGTGCTGTCATTCCCATATGATGGCAATTGAAGTGGAGAACAATGTTATGCCACCCACCATGTCTCATCTCGTCCTTTCCCGTCTGATCTCGTGTCAGCTATTAATTTTCCAAGTGGAATTATGTATTTGGCTGATGATTGTAGCTTTGACGGGCTGGGACTTGTTGGAAATGACGTTTGACGTTTTTAGTTGCGGTGTAGAAATGGGATTGAGCAACTGTAATTGTAATTACTACATCCTGACCCGTTTTCTAAAGTGATAACATCGATGTTTGATTTGTGCTATGATTCATCATTGTGAATGGATGAAGGATGAGCAATGCTAATGCATGGATACATAGGTATGTGCTCTGCGTGGTGGAGATAGTGATGGACAGATCGTGCACCTGTCTCCCTCAATTACAGTCACAACAAGGTGCATGAATACCTCTGGAAACTTTATGGCATCATTGATTATGCATGGCAAGTGTGGACGTCGAAATAAAAAATAAATTTGAGACTGAAAAATGCCGGGGGAAGAGTTTAGGTATGAACATGAAGGAGAGGGAAGTGTGGAAAGCAAATGTCAACAATTTATGAAGTCGTAGTGAAATGACCGTGGGCTTGATGGTGGAGGTGGCTGTTGGTTGCCTCAACGTCATCATCATCGTCGTCGTCATCGTCATCTGCACGTCAAAGCTCAATTACTTGGCGTCGTAAACAACCACTTTTAACCCTTGATGCATTCACCATACACTCAGATGGTGACAACAAGGCTTCTGTGAATGCCTCCCCTCTACCTTCAAATTCGAACGGAAAGCCTATTATGTACAAATACCAAATTATACTGCCACCTTCAAAGGCAACAGCCTTGTCTTTAATTCAGGCTTTGGCTTTGGCCTAGAGCTTTTCTCTTTGCTGCTCATGCAATTGAAATCCCGGTTTGCTATTTTGAGCTTCAATTGTGTGGAAGGTGACGTTGATGTTGATGTTGATGCTACTCATTTATTTATTCATTTTTTTAATTAAATTGTGAGGGAAATATTTTATGACGTTTCCCATTAGTGATTCGGATTGAGCAATTTTGACTTGTCGACAGCAAATTAGAAGCGGAGCAAAAACTTGTCTCAAGTGTGAGGGATGATGAATTTGATTATGTGCGGGGTGATACGGACACACATGTGGGTGTGCTGCGTTGTTGTTATTACTGTTCTTGTTAATACTGCTACACGTAGGAGTGGAATTCTTCGTCTTCGTCTTCGACTTTCGTAGGTCGTAGTTTTCTCCGTGGGTTTGACTGCAGGACAGAGTCAGGGTTATCTGTCAATGTCTCCGTTGACATTTTGGAAATGACACGGAAAAATTGTAGTCTGCAGTCTTGGTGATTTACATTTGGATAGCTACGTGTGGTGTGGTGTGGTGTATTGTGTTGTGTCGTGTATGTCGCAACTTCCCATTGTGAACTTGTTGTTGGGGAAGTTGCGTAGTAAATAGTAATTATAATTGTTGGATGGCAACAGATTACCAAATGACAATTTGTATGCAGGCGGAGAAAGACAAGGCCGTGGCGGGGGTAAGTAGTAAGTGGGATGGAAGATGTTGTTGATGCTGCTGCTGCAGTGTTTGGTGATGTGAACGTGAAAATATGTTGTTTTAATTAATGTGCTGTCTTGTACTATTTGCTTATAAGTTACAAGACTAGTGTGGGTACAGGAGATGGTGTGGAGCATAGGTTACTGTGACTAGTTAAGCAACTTCTACTTGAGAGCACTTGATCCGATAACGTCAAAGGTTGACTCTGCTTTTCTCATTTGATCACGATTGTTTATACTTTGTCCTTCTTCGTCTTCGTCCTTCCCTTCCATCATTGCGGATCTCCCATGTGCTGAGTTGAGTTGAGTTAAGTTGAGCTGGGTTGCAGTGGTTCCGTGGCATTGGCATTGCCAATGGCATGTCAAGGCGAAAGTCTCCAGCTGAACTGCTCATCAATATTGATGGCATGGAATGGGATGAGAGTATCAAGTTTTGTTAGCAGATAAGACATGAGGCTGGTGAGTGGAAGCAGAAATAGAGCAAGACAGAGAAGATATTAGCACACGTCACTTGACTTTGCCTTTATCTGTAAAGCCTCAATCTCCTCTCTCTCTCTCTCTCTCTTTCTCATCTGTTTCCTCCTCAAATTCAACTCCGTAACTTTCTTCCCATCTCGGTCAATCTTACCCGGGCAATGTGTAATTATGGGTTCATGTTATGCAGGCGCAATTTGTAACTTTTATTGTATTTTAATGGGATCGCTTTTCTACGAGCCTGTTATTCTCTACTCGATATTTCGCTTGCAATGTTGTTTTGGGAATACTGCACCGGGTCAACGCTTTCATAAATCTTTCCAGCCGTCCGTCTCGTTTGCATTTTTGGGAATCGGAAGCTACTCGCGGTTGGGGTTGGAGTTACGGGTGGGATAAGAGCGGCGTACAAGTCATTGTTCTTCCATTATACAATCTTCTCTCCCATCTCACTCTCGCCATCTTGATCAAGTCAATTCCATATCCATTTACACGTTCATTTTCATGGTTTCCCTGCTCCTGGTCCTTTCTAATGGCCGAACTTTGCTGTGTATCTTTTGCAGAGTACAGCGACTTTCCCTTGTTGTTATAATTGTATGGACATCAGATATTATTATATTCTCAAAACTGCACAGGCCTTTGAGATTTATGCTTGATTTTCAAGGGCAATGTCTTTACATTTTATGCTTTCCTTCAGGGTATCATTGCAAGCTTGAGTATATTTCTTTTCTCTATAGCTCTCTGCCTCCTTAACATGTACGGTACGACGAGACTGCAGACTGTACAATGACATTTAACTTGTACTGTTTCTGCTTCGAATGGATTCAAGGGAAAGGAAGGTTATGGCATTGCACTCCGTGTATCTGATCCCGAGGAGCACATTGAATTTATGGCAATTGACTTGGCACTGTTACTACTTGAGAAATGTCGGACGTCCGAGCCGGAGTCCACTTTTAGGGCAATTCAAGATTTCCGATAACAACGTCTTGGTCTTGTCGAAGGCGATAAGAAATAACTAATGTGATTTCCAATGATCAAGTTTATTTTAAAGTTGCGAACTAGCTTGGCTATTTGGCAGAGGCAGAGATGGAAGGTGAATAAACTGACGTTGGCAAAACGAACGAAACGAAGGATTTAGAGAGGAAAATAATGAAAAAGTTGTTGCTCAAATCGTTTTTAAAAATCTTAAACGATGCCCTGGGGATGAAAAGTCTGAATTGTCGAATGTGATTGCGTCGAACCACTTTCTTTTAAAGTGTAATTTCGACAGATAAAACTAATGGGATTAATGCCATTGCACAGCGTTTGGATAAGGATCATGTTTATTACCGAGGAAGTGAGTGAGAACTTGGAGTACACTCGTCCTTGTGTCACTTAAATGGAAGGGAAGGAAGGAAGGGAATGGTCGAGGGATCTGCGCTCCCGATGACGACGTCTGATGGTGCAGATTTGGATTGGCAAATAGATGGAAAATAAGTTGAATGGATATGGTTGGTTAGTTGACGACTCGATGGTGAATTCGAAATATTGAATTGGAGAAAGTAAATATAGCCATCGATTTTGAGAAGATTCGTCGTCTTCTTTTCGTCAGTGGAAATGTTGAGATGTTGAACGAGGCACCGGTGCGGTGGATTGAATTGAAAGAAGCTTAATCCTTGAAGCAGTAGAGTAGAAAAAAAGAGCAGGGCAGATCAAGGATGGGGAATTTTCTAAATGGGAGCAAATGGGAAAGTAAATAGTGCGGCATACACGGATCTATAATGGCAGTAGCACACTTGTCATCCTAATCTCCCTTGCAACCCCACCCTTTCACCCTCAACATGGAACACAGATAGCCATCCTCGGCCCACGCACATTTAACAATTAGCTCCCACAATCTTTTCACCAACATCAAGACGATGTCTCATTCACATCTCCCCATATCTTAAGTATTACTATGGATGTTGGATGTGGAATAAATGGATGAGATTACTCACGTATTAAAATGTGGGCAACCGGCAGGGAAGGATATGTAAGGGACAGTGGCGATGTACAGCTTTGCCGACATAATTAAAGGGAAAGTTAACGTATGAATTTGAAATAGAAATGGAAATTAATATTTTGGAATGAGGACTGAGAACGGTTACAGAAGGATTACTAATTGATGTGCAACCTTGTGTTAAAAGGATAGGCAGGTGGGCAGGCAGAAAGTGCTTGTGAATACTTGAGAGATTCAAGTTGTAGTGAAAGACATGGAGAGTACTGTTGACGGAGGTAGGCAATGCTTATACTCTCAGCCACTCACACTCACAAGTACAATGTATCTACATGTACTCAAGATGTATGTACCTACCTACCTACTCGGGTATTCCGTTCGTCTGGTCCTACTTTCCCTTCCATTCATTTCCGTTACTTTGCATGGCTTTACTTTCACATGGTTTGAGTTTGAGTAGTGGGTTCTCCACTTCCATTCACTCACAGTCCGGTGTACAATTGATGCCATAGAATATGACGAGTCGTGCATTGGATGTAGGTGTGTGGGGATGTAGTCGTGTAGGCACTTATTCCGGCACTGTAACTGTGATGTGTGGATGTGTGTAGAGGAGGAGTAAATGTGATGTCAAAGTAGAGACGATCGAGTGGAGTGGAGTGGAGTTGAGTGCACGTTGTTGGTTATGGGAGGATGAAGATCACTTCCACTTCAACCTCCACTCGTCTTCCTCCCCTTCTTTTTCACTTTCTTTTCCAGGGCTTTCCAATTCGACATGGATTTGTAGTTGGACTTGGACTTGGGATTCGCGTTGTGCTGGTGTCATCTTCATGAGCAATGAGTTCTGAGCGATGGCACAAGAGGATGGTTATGGTGGGCGAGTTGTGTTTGAATGGGATGCTGGATGCGGATGTAACAGTAAATGCTATAAAAAAGGAGCAGCGTTCGCTTTGGTGTTCGTGGGGTTGGGAAAGCAATGCACTGAGGACTGGAGCAAAGAAATAGGAAATGATAGGCGATAGGAATTGAATAAAAAATGATGAAATCAAGATGAAGGTGAAATAGAATGCGTAGCTTTTGCCATCCCATCCACATCTACCTTTTCCAGTTCCAGTTCGAGCTCCAGTTTCAGACATTTGGCATTCTGAGATGCACTCGATACTGTGAATACACGTACTCATATACTTCCTACAGCAAAGCGACAGAATACACATGAATTGATGCAACGTGCCCACATGGATCAGTCTCTACATATTCACACAAATCACACAATCACCACTTGCGAGATTCCAACGCTTCATTCGCCTTCGTGCTCTTCATTCCCCTTGCCTTTATTCACACTGTGATCCCAATGCACTACATTGTACTTGTGACGTCTCTCAATCTCCTTCTCTGATTCCCAATGTGGCAAGAAGGAAAAGCGGCAATGGGATGGCAAATGACAAATGGCATCTTTAATAGACTACTTCCATCTTTTTTCCATGCACTTCAATCTTTTTCTCTCTTTATTCCTTCTCATACACTGACATACTTTGTTCTTTGACTTTGACTGGACTGTTCCGTTCGATTGAGTCGCATTCTGGGAAATATGAGGAATATACGTAATCAAATTGGGATCTAGAAAATGACTATTTGTGTTTCTTAGCCTGGCTTTGGTAAGGGCTGGCCTCGTGCTTGGAGGGAGCATTGGGAATGCCAGTTGTGTGGCTGTAGAAGTACTTGTAGGTATTTTTATTTGTAGCATTTGTGACTGTGGAATGGGAAGCAGCAGACTGGGAAATGCATGTGATGTGGAATGGGGGATGTTAGTTCACTCCAGTTCCAGGTCCACAATCGAGTTTTTCCGTTTTCGTGCTTTGCTCCGGGCTCTGCCTCTTGCCTGTGAATCCCATTTCCGTATCGAGTTCTGTGTTTGTGAGCCTTGTCTGTCTATGTGGCCATGTTCGTCGCGAATAAGTGAGCAAGTTGAATGAGGATATTATCCAGATTTAAATTCCATCGGAATAGCAGAGGAGGAAAGAGAAAGGAGAGAAGTGAGCGGTGGGTTTGGGGAGTAGTGTCTGTGTGGGAAATGCCGGTGGAGGTGGTGGATGCAGAGGCAAGGCTTTTGTGGAACAATCCACAGATGCAGGAAGGCAGGAATCATGTATTGAAATTCGATGGCAAAGAAATTCAAAGTAGGTCACTCATGTACTTACCAATAGCTCTTTGCCGTACACTTGAATTTCAATATAGTCGTCTGGGGTATCTGCCTAAATGCCAAATGCATGATCGAGTCAATCGAGTGAACTACCGAATCCTCCACGTACCTTTTCCACACCAGTCCAATCTTCTCTTATTCAATTTATAGCCGCTCAGTCCTTCTTTTGTAAACAATACATTTGCTACCAACTTAAAAGTCCATGCCATCCGAATAAGCAACGCTCCCGATATTTCCTCATGTGGCAGTCACATTTGTTCTCTTGCTTTTAAATGCCATCGTTCGATTCTGATTTCGAGGCATGTCGTATTTATTGTCATGCCTCAAAGCCACATATGTCAAATTGCTCCCGATGCGGAACACCAGAATTTCTGCTTTTCCAATTTGTTCTTTGGCAGTTTTTATTTATTTCTTGGTAGAAAATCCAAGTATCTTTTAATTAATCTGTGCCGTTGAGGAGGAAAGAGAAAGACAGAGAATTCTGGAGAAAATCACTATGGCGTAGTTTCTTTTGTTGTAATGCGAATAATTTTAAAAGGGTACTTCAGGCCATTTTCCTATCTTTGACCAAATGGGAATGGAAATTACTGAGTACGTATATGGAGCTGAACAAAAGAAAGGGAACGAATAAATATTCAGTGTATTGGGATTGTCAAAAGAATGACTTCTAACGCGTGTCTCTTTTGTTTTATTTCAGATTATGGGACTGACATTTCTTGCAGCAGGTACATCCATACCGGATTTAATCACGAGTGTAATCGTAGCTCGGAAAGGACTTGGTGACATGGCCGTCTCATCGTCTGTGGGCTCGAATATTTTTGATGTCACCGTTGGTCTTCCTTTGCCATGGCTTCTGTACACGATCTTCAAACAAGAACCCGTCACGGTCTCCGCCAAAGGAATGATCTGCTCCATCACCATTCTTTTCGGTCAGTTCATTAACATTCACCATTCAATTTACTATTAAAGCCATTCTCACATTTCGTTTACTCAATTTTGATTGTTGAGTACAGCTTGCTATGGTCATTGGTCTGTTATTTTTGACAAGGGACTAATACCTTTCATGTGACTTTTATGTTTCTAGGCATGCTGTGCTTCGTTGTAATCTCCATAATGTCCTTCCGTTGGAAAATGAACAAAGGCCTCGGGCTTGTCATGTTTTTCCTCTACTTTGTCTTTTTGACTGTTTCCCTCCTCTTTGAATACAATGTAATAACATGCCCTCAAATGTTTGATTAATCATGTCAGCGTTAGCAACTGGTTTAACCAAACACGATTCCAAGGTTGCAAATGACCAGAGGTCAGACTCACAACACAACTAAATCTGCGTCTATCTGGTTGACTTTGACTTGGACTTTGAATTTCAGTATGACTTAGGCTACGATTAGTAATTACAGTTCAATACTTAAAACATGGTCAGCGAAGCACACAAAAAACCAAAGTGAAGCTACATAGTGCTCCTAAAATCATTCACATGATTCCAACAAATATTTTGAGCTAATCCAATACATTTTACACAGGAATCGTTTCCTCTTATCTTTAGGTTTAGTTTTACAATTAATTACAATACTACAATTACATACATACATAACATTACTCCGTATTACAGTTAACGTGGTGGATACGTCATATTGTCTCAATTTTTTCTACTTGTTGATGCTTCGTTAATTCTTAATTATATCTAGTGTGTACTTGTGTATGTCATTTTTTGTTTTGAAAGTAGGTAATTAAAGAATCGCTTTTATTATTGTCTTTTTCTGTCAACGATTGCAAAACATGTATCATTATTTTTGTTTCGTGTGCATGTCTCGTCTCAAACAAGTGCAAACTTATAACTTATTCGGTAGATATTTAAAATTTAAATTTTTTACGTACGATTAATACGATTAGCAGACGTGAAAGTACATACGTAATTATTATGTGTAGCTTATTGAAAGACTCTGATAAAAAAATTACTTACATGTTATGATCTAATGTACATTCGTGATTTATATGTAATTATAATATTACATTGTGTGTAACAATTAATTCATCGACCAGTACATATCGGAGCGGTCACTATGTACATAATTATAAATAGATTATGCTAAGTAAATATTATTAATAATTATATTACATTATGATGCCCTGTTGACGGGTGAACGACGTGTGGCGATTATGCTTTGTATAATCTCTAACTCTACCTCGAACCTATTATTTGAAGTGCAACCATCCAGTTGCTTACTAATGTATGTCAACTCATAGAACTTCAAGTGGAGGCAAACAGTTAAAATTTCGAAGAGGACATGAATTTGAAGATAAACCGATCAAGATATTCAAATCCTCACCCATGGACTAATGGGGAAAAGGAAACCGTATAAGTTTTTTAATATACAAATTTCGGTTGAAATGTATAATTCTATTACCGATAATAGTTGCGATATTACGATTCTTCTTAAATGATGACAGCGACAGCAGCAACAAAAGGGTACAGTGCAAAAAGAAATTAATGTGTAATTTACAAAATTAATAATGCATTGGCTGTATTGGTCAGTTTATAAAATAAATATATATATATACATACATATAATATTGAAATATATAAAAACAAATGGTAAGAATATAGAGTATTCTTCTTATTAAATTATATCTACATAAAATAAAATTATAAAATAACGCTAGAAAACAGTATGTTCAAATCTTGAAATGTCTAAAGAATTTGAATGAACCTCGATCTTTTGTAGACACTTTAGATATTTAGTATGTATTTTAAATCAGGTAGGAAATAAGGATAGAATTTTTAGACTTAACTGTTAATGCATAGTGGGAAAAAACTATTTCAAATTTACATTTTGAAACTTGTGCATTATAAAAAAAACACTAAATTCTACTACTGTATGTTTACGTACCTGTAGGCATATTCATACGTAATTACTATAAATTGCATAATTATTGCTCTCACTGACGATGTATTTGTAGTAATCATGCAATTTGACGCGCAGTCAAGCATACTCCTTTAGAAGGAAAGGAACCCCGTTACTCAAAAAATGGTCGTCCAAACATTGATAATTTGATTTAAAAACCTGTGTAATTATTCATAAGAATGGAAGGAATGTGAAAGAACAAAGACAGGCGAAGAAAATGAATGTATACATTTAAATAGTTAAAGTGTAATCAAATGATTTAATTTTTCTGAAAGATGGGACTTGATGTTTCAGATTTCCGACTTTATTAATTCTAAGAAGCAGAGGAGAGCTGGAACAGATTTAAAAATGTGATAACAACAGGAAAACCAATGGAAATATTATCTATGAATCTATGGATTATGTATCGATATCATTCCAATGTTGTCTCTATGACCTATGACCTATAAATGACCTCTTTGTGGATTATTACTCTCTTCTCTCGTGACCTGAGTGCACACCTTAAAAAATTAACTTAAATTACTTATTATGTAAAGCTAAAATTGATATCATAATCATGAGCATGATCATATTATAATTATTGAACCATATATATTGTAATTATAATTATGCAATCATGGATATGTAGAGACGTACCTGCATGCAGTATATAATGTTACCTACATAATATACATAACTATAAATTAAACAGCATTTCGAAATAATCATTTTAGAAATTGTTGCTGTAAAACTAAAATTCAAATTAGCAGTTGTTGTCATTGTTGTGTTAGTGTATAATGAATTAGAAATTATACCTATAATTAATAATAAATCTATCGGTAGGGCATCAGTGGAAAATGATTTAAGTAGGTATGCATTGTAAAATAGCAAACAAAGTAACTAACTCGATAATTATTTACCAATGTACCTATAATTACCCACAAACTGTAATTAAATCTCTTCAGGTAAGCAGCAAGTAGTTGCAGAAAATAATTGTATATTTAAAAGTACCTAACCTTATGAAATATTGTACTTAGGTAAATGTGAGATACCGATACATTCTAACTTTACACTATGATTACTACATGCAGACATGAGTGAGTGGATATTGGAATCATTGGGAAATCGATTGTATCTAACTCAGTAACAATAATAATTACAATTGGTAATTAGCAATTAAATTTGTTGCAATAATTGTTATATGATACGATATGTGAACATGTGATGATTGCAAATGAAATGCGGATATCTAGTCAATGATATTAGAAGAGTAAAATTTCACATAATAATTCATACTACAGAAGCAACTATCAACCAAAGTCATGTTCATTTTTCTGACTTTTCTTTCGTCATGTCCTCATATATTTTGCTATGATTTTTGTGAGTCAGTAGCTTGCCTTTTGTGACTGTCTTTTTGTTTGATATTGCATTTTGCATTAATTAATTTTCTGGATAATTTGTACATTACCTACCAATATGCGTTACGAGGACGTTGGTTGAACGCACAAGTAGTCTTTTATTCAAGAAATAACAGTATTTTTTTAAAAGGATGCACTAGAGTTTTAGTTTAGTATTGAATAATTCGTAAGCTCATTAATTTGGAGCTGAATCAGTTTTGTGGTTTACTCCTAGCGACGATGACACAGGAAATTAGTCTAGACTTCAGAAGTTTTCTTATAGTATTGTTAGTATTATTTAGCAAGCTGTTGTTATAATTAGCACAAAGTGTGAATGAAAAAACAGCGTTTGTATTACATAGTAATGATCTTAAAATGAACGTCGGATATATTTTTCTTGGATTTCCAAAAACCAGTTTGAAAGTTTGTGATTTATTAAAAGATCACTAGGAACATATGCTTGCATTCATTTCTATCTCTTACTCCTGACATAAAATAATGAAAGCATTTATGGCTTGATCTTGTTAGTTGGTTTTTTGGCGGAAATGAAAAAGACATTATAGTTACAAGTTGCAGTAATTAATGAATTATTCATTGCGGATTTTGAACGATATGCTAAAGCACTTCTCAAGTATTTTGAATAATCATTTAAGTAATCAATGAGCTAGATAAATAATTATACTTATGTACATTATTAACTATAAAACTGGTGGAGTGGTTGTGCATTAGAAATAATTTTCAAATTCTGTCCATTAAGTTTTAAGAGTAAAGGAAATAAATTATTAATAGAACCTTCTTTTGTGTAGCTAGTGACTATTTAAAAGTACTACATGAGTAGTGACTACTTAAGTTTAAGTATAAATTAGCAACAATCAAAATGGCATACGAGTGATATTCTA
Source organism: Ptenothrix huangshanensis (assembly GCA_036851915.1). NCBI lineage: Eukaryota > Metazoa > Arthropoda > Collembola > Symphypleona > Dicyrtomidae > Ptenothrix > Ptenothrix huangshanensis. The sequence continues at coordinate 15,513 of JAAXYX010002186.1, forward strand.
AACTTAATTACTGCATTATTTCGATTTCGAATTTGAATTCGATTTAACGATTGAATGCATGAGATTTGGAAAACAAAGTTGATAAGTCCTCAAAAACTAAAAAATTCTAATGTAAATATCAATTAACAAAAGTCAATCGTGTGGTGTAAATAATTAAAAATAATTCATAGTTATAATAATAGACATGCATGTTAAAAGTAAAGTTCTAAGCATTTAATTAAATAAATATAATTCTGGCAAACTCATCTTAATGTTTAGAATGTTAGTATAACAATCGTATTACAAAGAATACCAGAGACACTAGAGACACTGGATTTAGATTTATAGTAACGCTGTTAGAGTAGAAGTAGTTGTAGCTAGTTGTAATTTGAGGATAACGAAATTATAATTATATTGTATGAACTACATAGTTATAAAAATTATACGTCATGCGTCATACGTACATCGGTCGTTTGATTTTATACTTTAGACATTTACAAATACTAAAGTCTTTGCCCGTATCTTCGAACCCATATACCTCAACCAACGTAATTGACCCAAAAATAAATTACTCCGCGTAAAGAGAGCCGAGAAAGTTTTATTGTGACTGCAACAAAAGAAACCATTCACGTAATTACTTTTACTTGACATTTGCTCGAACGCTAATCAACACCATGTAAGCGAATACGTACCTAACTAACTGTGCATGTCAGTATCAAATCCAGTTATTTATGTTGTCCACATTTCTCCAAGTTCTTATAAAATAAATAATAAAAATTATTATTACTCCGTAGAAATGTTTCAGTTTTCGGATTGCACTTTATTCTTGCCAAAAAATTAGGTTTCAACGAACTTACAACGAAATTCCAGCTACATAAATAGTTCTTAAAACAAAATAATTCTCATTTGTAACAGGACACGTGTAACACCCACACCATACAAGTGAGCACAATGACATATGCAACGGTATCTAACATTACGCAAGTAAGTTATAAATAAAACGGCAAACGCATGGAAATTCCATAGCTCATAATTCATAAATCAAAATTCAACTACAATAAACGAGTAGCATTTGAATTGAGAGAGTTTAAAATCATTGAACAAAATATTGTTATTTCCATACTCGATTAATGCTTATTTTCGTCGTGATCACAATCAAGATCAGAAGTGGACTGAAGTGCAATTCTTATTTATCATTTACATAGTTTGCATTTCCTTTTTGTTATTTTTGTATATTGTTTTGTATCCCTTGTAGATAAGTGAAAATTACATCGATTTTCTTATGGAATATCCATGGATGAAATGGATGAATAATTTCGGTTATAAAAAATTCTAAAATACATGATGAGGATAGTAAATCGTAAATAGTAGGAATGTCGAATGTATTTACTGTGTAGACCCAACTCACTATTACAAATAATTATTGAGACTCGCAGAAACTTTTTTAGAATTTCAAGTCTTTGATGGCTTGTGGAAGATCGGGAAGTTTTATGTCCTTGATTTGTTGTGACAAGTTCATATTCTTGACGGCTGAAACAGCTCTCGCAGGAGCAGCAGATATGCCAGCCTCTTGTCGTTCCAATTTATTTTGCTCATCGATGCGAGCAAAAATTTCAGTCATGTTAGTTTCTAGCACCATACCTCCCATCACTAATTCGTTTAAGATGTAATGAACCTTGCAAAAAATGAACGTTAAATTACAAAGTAAAAAAATGAAATAGCAGCCAACACATTGCATACAATGATGGATTACAAAAGTATTTTTTAAACTCCTGTTTAAAAATATTGGCTTACCCTATCTACATGGAAAATTAAGTCCAGCTCGCAGACATTTTCAAAGCATTTGTCCAAAGTCTCCACAAAGACCTGAATAAGATCTAGGATTCCTAATTCCGATTCTGATGAGTCAACGCAGAACACAAAGTACAGTGTGGCATAATGCCGGTAGATTAGTTTATAGTCTGACCCACCAATCAAACTGAAAACAACATACACAGAATTAACAAGTACCAATAGCCCGATGTTTGTAAAAAAAAATTGACCACAGGTTGTACTGATTCTTGAAAATCAAACTGGAGAAAAACATTTAGACAATATTCACCTTCCTCCTTCCAAAAAGTTGCATACATTGTCATCCCTCTTGGACACCAGATGAAATGTTTCTTTGATTATCTGTTGCTGCATTTCCTCGGACTGTAGTGGTTAGACACAAAGTGAGTACATACGAACAAAGAAAGTTGTTTATAACTTTGTAATCATGTACCAAAGCCCATCTCAAAATAAGAAACATTCATAATAGGTGAACACCAGTAATAATAATAACTTACTACGTAATCATAAAAGCTGGTCAACCTTGGCTTCCCATGGTTGTTGAACACAAGTATAGCTTTGATCATCCTGAATTTTTGAACTAGAGAACGACAGAAAGGGTTAACAAGTACATAAAAATCTTCTAAAGTTAGATTCATCGTAGCAAATAAACAGCAAACAACTAATAGCAGAGCTAGTATATTACTGATACAAATATTAAATATGCAAGCATATTAAAATAATTATTACTACTCAATTCAATACTGAATAATTTCTGACCTGATTTTACTCTTTCCACAACCTTTTCTACGTTTCTCTACAAGTTACACTTTCGGTGTATTTTGTGTAAAAAAATGTTAAGTAGCAAATACGAAATACTTTTTAACTTTCGGAAAATAAAAAAAAACAACTTTCAAAGCTCAACTTTGAAATTTAAAACTGAAATGAATATTTTTAGTTTGTTAAAGAAAGTTGTCGTCACCCAAAGAAAAATCAACGATTCAAATGTGTGCGGGTAGCACGTACGGCAGGATTTAGGCGTAGTTTTTCAATGTTAATACTTCGTGCACTGACAACTGCTTCAACTGCATACACAATAACGCAATAATGATATTTACGAACATTAATAATTCATTGACTTCGTATTTGATTTCAGAAAGTGGAAATTATTGGTGATTGCACGAAGAATTAGAACGAAGGTATCTGTCCAGTGAAGTCCA
>JAAXYX010002187.1:0-18514 GCA_036851915.1 Ptenothrix huangshanensis
CCCCCCCCCCCCCCCCCCCCCCCCCCGGGGCTTCAAAAAATATTCGTATACTACTCATTTTTTCCATTTTCCCACTACTTCGTTCCAACTTTGTTTTAACATTTTTCTCGGTTGTTTAGCTGCTTATTTACGACTGTGTTCAAATCATATTGTACTTGTAGTGGGTACTGAAGTGATTAATTATTCATTCAAAATGAAAGTGCATTTTAAAAATTCTGAAACACATTGTAGACCACATAATTACCCTAGTACATACAGGGGGAGGCATAAGTTCTGATACACAGTTTTTTTTGCTATTACAGGAGTAATAGTTTTACCTTATTGTTACAACATTTTGGGATTAAACTCCTTACACATTTGCCGTACTTACATTATTTTTGGTATTCAAAATAGTCACCCCTAGCTTTGACACAGCTTTGACAACATGATAGCAATCTGCCTCTCCATCACATGGCTGCGGTACGCAGCTCTTCCTTCGGGAAACCCCGCACATGGGTGGGAGATTTTTTAGAGCGACCAAATTTTGAGTACCAAAGAGTAGTGCTGACCATGGCCTTTAACCGTGACCAAAGGAAATGGTCCAAAAGATTGAGATACGGCAATGCGAGAGGCATTTCTTGGCTGCCGACGAGGTCCGCTACGTGAACCTTGAACCTCTCTTGCACGATTTCGGCCAAATGGGCTGGTGCAGAGTTCTGGTGGAACGTTTAGGGCTAACTATTGAAGGTAATTTGATTGAGGGGATACATTGCGGGTATAAAGATACCCGCAATATGTTGGCCTTATCATGCTAAAATATTTAAGAAATGCGATAAGAAATGGAATTTTGGCAGACATTCCTTTAGCTGTATCACAACTTATGCCTCGCCCTGTTCATGCTTTCCTACACACTTTGAACACCATGAAGAATTAAATGGCAGCGGTATATGCATTGTAATTTAAACTGCAAGGCTTTTATTATCATTCAAACTAAAATTGATTGTAACGGTTTAAAATGTATGCAGTCGATGCTACTGGCCGATTAAAAATCGAAAAAATGTCCACAAAGAAAAGTTTAGTTTTTTTAAAGTGTGCAATTTTCCATGACGCTATTTTTTAAAGATTTTTAACTCGATGCACTCAAAGTCCATTGCGGGTGTAAGATTATTTTAAAAAGAGAAAAAAATTCTAATTATGTGCAACTTAAGTACTACCCAATACCTTACAGATCGTATGACCGTAAAATTTCAAAGGCTTAATAAATTGGAAATCAATTGGACAAAAAATAGATAAATAAATTTTAAGGCGTCGAGCAGACACTTTTGAGAAGGGAAAGGGAGGGGCTAATTCAACATTCCCAGCGAATTCTTCCCGGAAAGTTAAGCATTTCGCCCGAAAACGAAAAATTTCCAATATTTCATTGACATTTTTTCTTTTTACTTACCAAAATTACTACGATTTTCCCCTATTTTTTCCACAATACCTGTATATAAGAAAATTGATAAACGCAAATCATTTACTAAACAACTTTTTTTGCACTATGCATACTTTTAAACTTACAACATTTTAAAAACCCTGAATTTTGTAGTTTATTTTATATGTACAAACCACCAATGCATCAGGGTTCCATCGAACAATTTTGGCTTTAAAGGCTGTATATTATTATCTCATTAAAGAATCATGGTTTGTATACGTATGTAGAGGGGGGGGGTACCCCGAATTTATTACGTTTGTATTGTTTTGAGGGGGTGGGGTATTTTACAAAATTATGATTCGTAATTTATGAACGCTCCCTTAGGCTTGCCTAGAAAAGACTGCGCTGCTGCAGAGTGCAGAGCCTTGTCCTTATCTCAATCTCGTTTCAGCCAGCGTAATTTGTTAGAATTCTGTCTACTGTACATACGAATGAGTAAGCGTACTGAGCAAAGGCCTCAAAGACTCAAAAGCGCAATGCTGGTATGCTCACTATATGTGCGTAGTGTGTGCTACACACTACACGGTAAAAAAAAGAGTAATAGAGATGGCGATAAAAAAATTAATAGTGGTTTCTATTAATCGTAACAAGAAACTCGGTAAAATTTCAAATTAAGGTCAACCGAAATCCGGTAGTTTTTTTCAACCGGTAAGCCTATTAAAATGGAAAAGCAATAGTGATCTATATTTATTTTTACCGAAAATTCTGTTACAAAACGTTAAAACGAAGAATCTATTCTATTAAATAGATGTCACTATTACGCAGTTATTGGCTAATAGAAATCAAAAAATTTAAAATCTTGAAGTCTGTTGATTTCAATATGTATTATATATGGGTTATTTTGTTTGAAAGGTCTTTGACTTTCAAACAAAATAACTCATATAATCGGCTTGGAATCAGAATTAAATTCTCTACAAACTGGTATCTATAAAATTAGTTAGTACTTTTGGCGTCTTTGTGCGCACAAAAATACTACCTTGACACGTAATTCACATGGAAAAACTCCCAAGATATTTTCTTTTGATTTTTTTGATTTCTAACTTTATTAACGTGTTATTTGAACGAATTTGGCGGACAGCCATTCTTCCATTGGTAACACGGCTTAAAGCTATAGTGTAGAACACTCTTTTCCTAGAGAAGGTAAAAACTCTAGGAAGCCTAGAGAAGAGAACTCTAGGACCCAGTACATATCGTACGAACACAGAGCCATACTGGGATTCGACAGCTAGGAAGTTACCCATCCATTTCTGGACACTGCGATTGTTGATTTTCGACGTCTGCCCTTAATAATCAATAGGGATCTTGTAAAAAATGTAAAAGACGTTGCTATTAATTTGTACAGAACAAACGGTAGAAGGGATTAACACATATCACTATTGGTTTTAATAGAGGGGCCCAGTAAGTAATCAACATTTAAAACTATTGACATATTTAATAGGTTATACTATTGATGTTTTTGTAATAGAGATTTCTATTACAAAATAATAGATATCCGGTAAATTTCCGTCTATTTATTTTAACGTGGACCTACTACCTACATCATAGTAATGCAAATCGCAGTTATCGGAGTGCTTAATAACCCGTTGGTTGAATAAAGCTATAATTACTGCTATATTAAATAATAATAGTAATACATTTTTAACGAGTTGATTTTAACATTAACCGCCATTTTTGAGGAAGTGACAATGCATAATTTGGAGTGTTTTTCTTTCCATTTTTCGACTCCATCACCTCAAGACCTCAAGTACGTACGAGGAATCTCATTTGTATACGCCTATCCCTACTATTTTAATTTTTAATATTATACAATTAAATATTTGTTTTTTCTATCAATGAGTGCATACTACAAACCAGCTTGGATTGAAACCCGCATGCTATGCAGCGTGCAATTTGCATTGATACTTTTTAATACTTTTAAAGAACTCGATTGATATTATGGAAACACCATTTACGACTACGACTATCATGGCAGCTGAAAAACATAAAATCAAAACATAATGTTACCCTTTGCTTGCAGCATTGTTCAGCGTAAGATATCCATGAGTCCCACGAGTTAAACAATATGGTATGCATACATTGTCAACATTTTGCATAAGTTCGTAAAATATAACTTCAGGCGTTGTCAGTTGTTAGTAACTTGAGGGTGATAAATTTTCGTGTGGTCAGTCAAGCTATTTGGTTGGCCAGTAAAATATTTATTCGGTGTGTAAATGTAACATATTTGACAGGGCTCGGAGGTGCTTTTAACCATGGGGTTTAAACATTTAAACTGGTTTAATGCTGGGTAAAAAATCTTAAAGTCAGCAACGCTACAAAATTTAATTAAAAGTGCCTAAAGTAAGAGCATTCAAGAATTTTCCTTCTCATAAGTTTCGGATTCTGCATTACTGCAAAAATTTATTTTTGCATTAAATTTCCTTTTGCTAAAGCCAAAAATGATTCTGACGGCGTTTTTGTAGGCAACTTTGATCTTTGCTTCCTCACCCTTAAGATTAGATGGGGACCAATAAAGGCAATAGCAGTAGCCAGTAGATAGATAGTCCATGGATATATAGTTTTTGCACAATGCATACTTGCATTGTGCAATTACTGAATAGCAACCAGATAAAAGCTCACCGTCTCAATCTAATTGAGAAAAATTTCTGCAAAGTTTTTTGGTATAGTTTCGATGAAGTTATATAATTTCATTTAATTTATGTACTACATTTTTGGAATAAATTTGCTTTAAGATTCCTTGTTTTTTTGACTTTTACGTGCACAGACTGTAGAATCTTTGTTTGGAGGTGCCCGTGTTTGACGGGCGTTTGATTATTTCCTATGTTAAAAACACCCTCATCAAGTTGCTAGCTGGGCTGCTCCAGACTGTCTTCAGTTGATCCCACTTGAAATGGGTTAACAGTAACTTAATAAAGTTTTTCCCTCTGTTTATACTCTTCTAGGTGATTTTCACTGCTATTTTTAAAACAAATTGGTCTCTGAGGCCTCTGAAAATAGGCAGCTAAAAAATCACACACAATGGCTACCTGGAGAGGAGACGACAGTCTAGCTGCGTTGTTCCCTAATATTTTTCTGTGGAATGTGTGTAAAAAATTCTTGTAACTTTGAACGTAATTAAGGAAAAATCAGATTGGAATTGGATTAACCCCGATTCTCGATTTATGACGTCGAACATGCTGTAGAAAACATCTGTGGCCAATTGGGATCCCAGTAATTCGTGATTTAAGGGGTTCGAGCCAATTCGAGCAAGTTATTTCGTACGCATAGAGTTATTACGTTCCGAGAGTGCAATTTGCAACGTGACATTTATCAGTCAGGTTAATGTAAGACTTAAACATTGTTCACATTGTTATTGTTCGTTTTATCCAGAGAGATGGAGGGTGGTTGTACAAAATAATGTTGGAAATAATAAATAAGGGCGGCGCTCGTCCACAGAAGTGATGACTGAAAATATGATGCATAGGTAGATGAATTGAAAATAAAGTGGTAGAAATGCAAGTTGACACAACTGCGAGAGTGAAGTTGTGAATGATTTATTTGGATATTATTTAAATGAATATTTTATTGAAAATGACATATACTCATCTGACAGTCACTCTGAACAAAGTCTGCATTTGAACTGAAAACAACCAACGCAACGATTGTGGTTTAAAATACGGAAACATGTTGTACCATGTTAATTACGTCACGTGACGTACACACACAAATTACCGTGTGCCTACGTAAGTATAATTACCTACAGCCTACTGTATATCTCATCCAATACAAGATTTTATTTTTGGTCTTACAAATTATGTAATCATAGAGCACAACACGTTAACTGCAAATTGCTACAGTTGGGAACATACGGAACATCAAAAAATCAAATAATATCTTCCAATCGACGCTATTAAAATATGAATACAACACACATTTTTAGATTCTATCAGTCAAACATGTTTGTTCGCTCATCCTTAATTATTATTGAAGCATGAATACAATTCATAACAATTATGAAAACCATCTGTCGTGTGATAACAACACGGACTCGAGCTGCGCACTACAGTGTCATTACTACAATAAAATGCTATGTTGAGTAAAGTGGTTGTATTGTTATGATTCTACTGTGTCTGTGTGATTGCCAATATACAAAAAACGTCGACGTTTGGCACATTTACATTACGATAATATCTGTTCAGATTCATTTAGACCTGTCCGCACGAGAACTTTTTATTTTTCTTTACATCGTTTACTCAAGAACACTGCCATGATTAATTTCTATAAAATCTTCTATAAAATTTATGGCTAAACTTAATTACTCTCCGACTAACTGTAAGTATCTTAATATTCCTTGGTAGATATAGTAATTATACACCCAACACATACAACTAGATTTATCCGCGCATCCGTTACGGCAAGTTAAGGTAGGTATATCATTTCCATCAAGTAAACAAATCAAGCGGTCATTCCACTCTTCCAAATTAATACATCTAATGATAAATGAATGTGTGGAGTAAATATTAGAAAGTATAGCAATAATCAATTCATGCAATTTACAACGCCGCCATAAATTAAAATAATTGTACATGGAAATTGTACATTGTGCATTTTCCAGGTCTAAACTAAGAAAAGCACCAAAATAATACCTTGACAACATTTCAGTGACAACTAACATCGTGTTCTTGTTACTCTACTTTAATAATTACTAATTACAAGTTTATGCCTAAGTCAAAAGTCAACACGGTCATTCTAGTACCACACCAGCTTTCATCGCAGTTCTCCCATTCGAACACTAGGGCTAGGGCATAGTAGAAGATTTTGGCAAAAGAGAAGGAAGCAAAGGAAGTGCAAAATTTCCTACAATTTGTACATGTACTCATCTTTCCTTTATTATCGTTCTGTGAAACCAACCACATCCATTTCTTTACATAGGCATTCCAATACATCATCATATATCTTGAAACATACGTACATTCAGTCATGGCTTGAACATTACGATTACAAACTTGTCCATTTTCACTAAGTCAGCATCAAGTGTAATCTTCCGTGCAATCCTCTCATCTTATCGTCGGCTAATCTTAAAAATACTACACTTAAAATTATGTATATTACGATATTACATCTACGACACCTAAACCTGACATCACATGGAAAAATTCTACAGCTTCTTGTCTTTCATCTAAAACCTCTTTCTACACACTTACACTACAACTAACAATTAGCCATCTAATCGAATAGCCACACAAAGAAAAAGGAATATAATTCAGTACTACAAATAGTGTTAATTAAGCCGCCAACCTCAATTCAAGTCATATGCCACATCTTAAAATATCATCAAGACATGTCAGACACACGTCTGGGTTTTTTAGCGTTATTAGACTTTTAAGGAGAACATCAGTGTGCATACGGATTTCGCAAACTCCTTAGTCTGATTAATAGATGAGACGATGTGAGTACGAGAGTGGGCGAGCGGGAAAGGCTTTAGCTGCTTACCAGGGAGGTCTGGTTATTGTAACACGGATCCGGGAAATTGCCACACGTAGTTGTTATACTATTACTAGTGATCACAAAAATCAATATGACTCGGGTGCCTTTTCAGGCTACGGGTCACAGTCACAGTGCCAGGTCAAATTTGAGAAAAATGACAAACAGCACATTTATCGGTTGCGTAAATGGAATTAAAAATGCGATTTTTGCCTGTTCACGGCTCTAAATGCTGTTAGTACATGTTTTTAATGTTTCTGAAATGATTGGAATTGATTTTGGGAAAAAATTCAAAAAAATAAACGCATGTTAAATACGGATCCGTGGGTTACACTGACCAGACCTCCCTAGTTAAGTTTTACTGCAGCGGCCCTTTGAACCGCTGCCACATCCTACTCAGTATCACCAAGTCTATTACATTTGATTACTTTCCAAAACTTGCTACTTCTACTGATGCTTACAGTGTCTGAATTTTCGCTTGTTCCTGCACTTTTCCGTAAGGTGCAAGTCCGCGACTCCATAAATCTTTACTAATTCAGAATAACTGATTTGCATCATTGCGAATTTTGTGAGCATATTGGCTGCGTACTTAACAGCTCTACAGCCTGAAATGATAAAGCAGAACACAAAGCCCATGCTCCCATAAAATGACTAACGTAGAAAATGTGAAGAACTGAAAAACGTAATTAAGAAAGTAAGGAACGAGGCCTTTTTATTCCTTGGTAATAGTTCCTATACGTAGACAGTGGGAAAATATGAAAGCATGGACATGAGTACGAGGGAGCAATGCGCCACAGAAATTCCTCCAGTCGATTAAGTTTCCATTTAGTATGCGGTTGGGACGTTAGGAATGAGATACTGAACAAGTAATGAGAAGTCGACGCTGAGAATTCTTCACAGCCAGGAGTTTACTCAATTAGTTTCCACTTTTCCACTTACCAGCTTGCTTGAACCGTGAAAAGCTGTTAATGTTTAACTTTGAAAACACCGTGACCTCAAATGACTGTACCTCCGCACTTCTTTCATACTCCTTTCGTACACACAACTTACGAGCAGCACGAAAGTACTAATACTTAAACTGGAATTGGCACGGAATATTTACAGCACTTTTTCAAGGGAAAGTTGTGAATGACCTTGAACCTGAAACTACTGTGATTGCCAAGTTTGCAATTCAACGGATTCTTTTTCAACCAACCATTGGCACATATTATGTAAAATGTACTGTCTCTTACTTGACATCTCTGTACTAAAACACCCAATCCACTGTTACACTGCTTTTATTTCACTTTAATACCCTCCGTAACAACTTACATTGAAAGATATTTTTACGAGCAGTATTTTGGATATTTCAAAACTTCACGTCCGCTGGAAGAACCGGTGCGGACAAATCCACCCGATATTGCCAGTAGAAACCAACGATACATTTTTAATCCCTCCGTAGCCATAAATTTGTCGTAATTAAAGTACTCATAAATCTACTTTGAAAATGTGTTGCTATTGGAGTTGCAGATCGAACATCTGTAAACACTGCTTCTACTTGAACAAAAATGTGTCAAGTGTTATGCAAACCAATGCAATTATATAATTTATACTACTAGTACATGTCAAGGGATACATACACAATGTAGATGCACTCTTCGAAGATCCAAAAATTTAAAATCCACTCCTTGTATACTTGAATATTCGACGAAAACACGACACCTATCAAACCGACTTGTTCACAAGATGAGTATACTACACTTGTGCATACTAATAGTATTAGAAAGTATAGACTAACATACGATATTGTAATTTAAAATACATACAACTGTTGGGTAATAATAATTTATTAACAACTCATTGAATAGGAACTTCAGTCTCTCCTTCATCATTCAACTTGTTTGAAATCGATCGTGTAATTTTGTATGCTTATAATATTTCAACTAAAATCGAACAAAGAAATGCAGTCAATATATTCGTGATGCATCGTGACTCTCACTTCTCACTGGACACATCGTAAACGAGTAATGAAGCACACACACATTAACACTTTACACAATTAATTATACAACTTATTCAAAATTACATGCATTTGTAGATTACAACTACATTCCTATTGCAATTCATACAACTATCTCTCGCACTTCTTTTTAAACGCGTGATCGATTTAAGAAAAGTAGTTCATTTTCTACCGTAAGAATCAAATAAAGAACCTCTGATATTTTTATCTCTTTTGTTCAATAAAAAATTGCTACTCTGTCATAAACTAACTAACTGGCATTTCCAACTACATAAACATGGAATCCAATTCACATATAAGTACTGAAATCTGTGCCAAGCAAATATAAAGCTTGATTTCCGATTTTCTGTTAATAGCTTTTGCAGTCATAGGACTACGAAAAGAGTATCCTCAAATTAATGGAAACCTGTAAAATGAAATTAATAAAATAGTTTAAACTGAAAATAGCCCCAGCAAATCTCCGTCCAAGTAGAAGTTGTACACAATGGAAGAAGCAATGCGGGCGCTGGTTTGGTTTCGCAGCGTAATTGCCACAAGGGTAGTAATCAGAACCGGACGAAAAGTAACTGAACATAAACATTTTACAGAATCGCTAAATCCGGAAATCGGACCACTTTCGATCTTGGTCTCTAAATAAATAAAAATATGCCGACTGTATATGAGTATTCCGTATGAATAAGTTCACTATTCGTTTCTGATTGCTGAAATTTTAATATGTATTGGTAATTATGTCCATTCTGATATGTATGTCCAAATGATTTGCTTAACTGCATGCATCTATCCGAAGCACATCACAGTTAAAAACCAGTTAAGCCTCTTTAATCAAAAGTCAATAAATTCGCTTTTCAAATGAATTCGTTAGACTGTAAGCTACTTTGCTGTTGATTGGTGAGAAATCCCAGGAATTCTGACAAGATATAATTATACATACATAATTACTGGCACACTAAAATACGTAGAAAAGCGGTGAAAACGTGTATATTTAAAATTGATTGGGGATTTTCCATACCTTGTAGTTATCTATTCTCACTCCTAGGAGTAATAAAAATGTTGCGACGATACAGTTACGAATGTGAACGAAGATACATAAGCTTCTCTTACGAACTTTCTCAATCACTAAAAATACATGCACCCAGAAGAACCCCGAAAAAATAAATAAATAAAAGCCGAGAAAGAATGTAGAACTTGATGAGTAGCGCTAGTGCTTGTTTCTGCATTTCAAACGGCTCCTTCATCCATTCTCACTCAGAGTACGAAATAATTTGACTTGCCGTTTGTCTACTCCGTGCATTTTCAGTGTATACTAATACATGTCTTCTTCATCTCGTTCATTGCAGTCTAAATCAAAATGCTTTACCTTGCGTACAACAAAATTATCATTATTATTGTTATTCTAGTCATCCTCTTCATCTTCACATTCATCACGGGAGCGACGTTGCAATGATTTCATTTTCTCCTGCCAATCGTCACGCCATTCGATAACGACCGATTGGCGTCCTGCCATCAATCCTGGCTGCCCATCTTTGTGCTCGTTACCCATGATCAAGTAGGACCTATGTGAGTTTATGTGGGAGTAAAGAAAATATTAAATTGTCAATTAGAAATACATACTCGATCAATGCAACACGGGGCAAAGATTAAGCCCCACAACGTCCTCTTGTACTTGATTTTTTCACGTCCAACGTTTTTGTCAGCGCAATTTTTCCCCTCAACATCTAAAGCTTTCAACTGATACGTACATGGACTAATTCAAAATACTCAGGAATTTACCAAACTTGCATTTTCATCAACGTACAAGCAATATTAAATACGACCAGTGATAAATTGTCGATGTTGGAGGATATTAAAATAGGTAGCTAATATTATAACTCAAATTGATTCATTTAATACACTTTGCCCCTTCCATATACTTATAGGAAAGGGAAAAGATTTCCAAAAACTCATAGGATTCGTAAAGAAATCAAAGTTGATAAAGGTACATGAGACGAGACATACCTTCGAGTCAATAGCGAATTAATTATATCAGCCCAAAAAATTATACCAAATATACAAAAAAGTCGAATGGAATTCCACGTCACTTACTTGTTGACTTTAATTTTAGGACATTTACAAACGAGATCGTCCATTCGAACCCAGAGGAATGCTGAACCCCGACGAAGCCGGGAATCTCTACCCTTCTTGAAGACAGCTAAAATATTCACCGTGAATCGGGCCCACTCGTCCACACTCTCTCTTGTGAGCACTGAAGCCAGAATTGCTGCAACAATCACAATTACATTCAGGTCACATAGGCCCAGCAACATCCATTTTGTACCAGAATATACAGACACAAGTAACTATCAATACTCAATTTATATTATAATCTATAGAACACCCACAAGCGTATAAATTCATCACCGACTTCCTCCCCTTCGCACAACTAGTTATCAACGAAGGCACAGGACAGATTTATTCAGCAATACCAATTGCCATCACATCGGCAACCAACTTTACCGCAAAAAATGTAGACTTATATTAATCTCGGCGGATTTCTACATCCACGCGACTGGATTCGACTGATTCCCGACATGGACGAGAACAACTTGTCTGGAAGGTAGCTACTTACTTCTAGTAAGCTTTGATGGCAACATTCTTACCTACTTTTGATTGGTAAACTTCTCGAACCGCTCGAGAACTTGATTACGTTTTAATACCTAACTCATATCATGGCGTAAGCGTCATCGTTGTCTCCGTCAACCAAAGCTGACGTCAACAAATATCCATTTTGCGTAATGAATTACTTGTTGAGTACTGAAATGACTGTCATTTCATAAAATGAAGTATCAACGAGTGATTAATTAATTCAAAATAAAACTTAGGATTTGGGTACACACCTGCGTGCTTTTCATAAAGTAGCCTGACACGCGATTAAACTTTGGGAGCAAAATGTAGCTAGGTAAATGCTTATACACACACGTCTGTTCGGATCTATTTTTTGTACTAGGGAGCCGCTTTTTAGCACTTTCACTTATTAAATTGGAGATAGATACGCAGAAGAGCTAAGTCAAAAGAATTGTGGGAAATGCAAATAAAACATACAGTATCAACGAGCTGGGTAAATTTAGAGATTGCGTATGGCGATGCATACAATTAACGTAGATGAAGGTACTCTACAGAATGGATCCGACGGGGTTGGAATAATTATTGTCGTCCAAAGATCTAGTGATTAGCGAGAAACATGAAATAGTGTGTGGAGTGCGAGAAGTGAAGAATTTACAAGGAAAGCCACTCTTTCACCTGAAACACTCGCGAATAGAATACATACCCACTACAGACCTACTGTAGCAATTCATTTGTTTCGGCAGCCATGAAATATTGTCTCGAATAACATGGGATGAATTTCTCAGAGACGTGACTGGTGTGTGGCGGAAACTAAGGCATGCTGATTTATAAGCGACGAATCAAGAGCGACACGAAGGATTTTCCTTGGATTAATCAACAACTTACGACCCTCTAAGACTCCTGTTTGGCTTAATTATTCCTCCAGCTAAACACATATTGCCATCCGCCTTTTTCCATGTCTCGTACGTATCAATACATGAGCTATCTCAACTTCCGCCTCTCCCACTACACCTACCAATATTAGTGACAGACAAGCATGCACACATTTCCCTTGTCCCAAGTAATTTACATACGAGTAAGTGGATTCGGTTTTGTGATCTTCTCCCGAGCAACAAATAATTAATATGCATCACAAGCTTTATCTTAACATGAAGCTAGTGATAAAATCCAGGGGAGAATATTTTATCCATGAGTACGTATGCACTTATGAGACACTGAGCTCTCTTTCCATTCCTTGCAAGATATCGCGCTCAAGTACGTAATTATTTGACTCAAACATTCTCGTAAAACAACAACTGTTTTTCGAAATTTTGCTTGCATTTTGGTTTTATTACTATGTTATTACAGTGAAAATGATCGTTTCGAAATTATGCGCCTTTGTAGGTAGTAGGTGGTAGTTGGTATGCATGCTGGAATGAGTAATTTCTGTTCTACATTTTGATATCCGCGAACCATGGATGATAGAATGATGTAATCTCGATACTCGTCAAGGATGATGCTTTTCTCACGAACTCAGGCTGAATGAAGAAATTTTTCCGGATCGCTCCTTGCCCACGCACTTAGGAATCAAGCAAAAGAGAGGAGACAGGGACAGAGTCAGAGGCAAACTTAATTTCATAGTTTTCTTTTCCTTCTCCCACTCATTCATTTTACTTTATCTGTTTTTCTTGTGATCCCATGTATCCAGTTGATTCGTTTCCAACTCCTCCCCAAATATTCCAGTGCCCAGGCAGACTGCTTTCTCAACAAATTACTGAAATTACACGAGGGTCTGGAACGTGGACTACCACGACCGATGAAACAAGGGAAAGTCATAAGCTGTATGGACCCAGGCAAACTACTCTCCCCTCTTCATAAGCTTATCGACACAGGGAACACAGAGCAAGTTACCCTTGGAAGGAACAGGAAAGCGGAGAGTGCACAGCGTACTCTTAACTCCACGGTGTATAGTTAATACCAATTCTGGATTTATGTCTTGATCACGTTAACTCCCCTAGGTGTAGTATTTACACATACACACGCATTCAATTTATTTACACGTACACACCTATTCTCAGGGAAAGTGAACAGGTCAATTACCAACATTCTAACTTTCCTCCACTAACAATTCACAATTAGCCAGTATCAGCTTTACCTCTCCATTTACTTGTATTTACTCTGTCACCTATTCTTTCCTCAGTCCGCATGGATTTTATTGACCACATTTCCTCAGCTTCCCCTAACTCCAACCGATGATCCATTCTCCATTTCATGCCCAAGCAATAGCAACGAACACATCGCCCCTATACTAATCTTTTTCTTCTGATGCCTTAAAAATTGGATACGACTTCATTTTTTGCCCCTGAAAGATGAATCCAAATTAAAAGTGTAGACAAGCCAATGAGCGTGTGGTTCGGTAAATCTTACTGTCAATGAAAACGACTCGGCATTGTTTCTAGCTACATGCTCGCACCGCATCAAACACGTGATCAGACCTAACGCTTTTCCATTTGTCAGTTTGTGGAACCTGTCAGGTGCCACCCAGTCTACTGTACACATACCACAAATACACACATCCGAACATACAGCACGAGAGAGACAGAACGACAGCTACACGGAGAGAGGGAGAGACAGCAAACGACAGAGAACGAGGATCAGTCTTCTGGTAGGGAGGAAAGCTGGAAAGCGTCTCTCAATTCAATTACTCAGTACGGAATTCACGACAAACCGAATACAAAATAAAAACAAGCTGACAGCACACAATGTGGATAAAGATGAACGTAGCTGAACGGTGACGAATGGAGCAACTACAAGTTTTCTCCTATGCTTGGTTGAATGGTGCCCAGAATATTAACTACTAATCCAAACTAATATTTCATTCCACTTGAAATTATTACTAGTTTTTATTTGTGTCACTCCACAGAGAATGATTAAAAAGCGAAGGATTTCCCCTTTATGACCATTCCTCCACATCCCATAGTAAATCGTAAGTTGTGTTATTAGAGATAAGCACCAACTTACTAAATTCTAACAAGACAGTCAAAAGCCTTGTTTGTTTGTTTACCAAAAGGAAGCGTGTACGGTGACTTAGCAGATACTGTAAGTAAAATTTGTACTGATCACGTTCGGCCGTCAGATTATTTTTGAACTACGTTCTTAGCATGAGTGGCAAAAGAAAGTCAAAGGGAGTAGGGCTTCATGCGAGTCAGTTTTTCCCAACTCGAACCAAAACTAAAATCATACTCAAATAATTATACCAGTTGGAAGAATTAAAATACAACCGTGAACTATTTCAGTTACAATCTGCAAAATCAAACCAAACTGCTTCGGTTCGGTTCAAATTGGTTCAAACTCGAACCGAAAAACTCGGTAACAATAATCCTTAATGAAACTAGAAATGATTAACGGGGGATGAGCGGTTTGGAGTATGAATAAAAATTCGAAAAACGTACTGGTTTACCAATCTCTGGAACTCGAACTGCGACGAAATTTTTGCGTTCTCTAGAACCGTATCAAGCCTTAAAAGAGAGAGAGAGAGAGAGAGAGAGAGAGAGAGAGGCAGATCTAATTTTAATATACCACCGCGGTGGAAAATGTGAAAATGCGTGTGTACTAACGTGCGGAAAGAAATGAAGCTCTGCTTCATACAGAAGAATGATGCGAGACCAGACTTGTGGTGAAATGTTGGATGACATCCAATAAGCTACATAGCCGATGAAATTTTAAAAGGCTAAAGAGTCAGCTAATCGTAAATAAAATGAATGAGCATGCTGGGTGATGATATCATGACAACTGCAGACGTTCGTTTCTTTACAAGTGCATACGGAGATCAAGTCCATCTTATTATTCCATGTATGCATTTCCTAGATTTAATGAGCTTTCAGGTCTTTTCCCGTTTCCGTCTAGAATATTCTTGTGCTCGTCGCTCCAAAGCAATTTACTAGGTTGGTATTTGCTCAAAATATCTTAACCACCTTAATTATGATAATATTATAATGATAAAAAATGGTTATACCTCTCCACTGCCTTCTGCGTTTTTAGCGTGTCAAGTGACTTCAACTAAACTCCAGGCAGAAATTACAGTAGGATAAATGATAACATGTACCTACATAGGTATAGCATGAAATTGGAATGGAAGCAAGTTGAAAAGCAACGAAACATAAATTGAATGGCAACATTAAAACTAAACTTTGTGGTACTGAAGTCGAAAGGCATTAGGAGGAGGATTTGTGAGGCAGGGCAGAAAAAAATTATGCATCAACATTCCTTCACTGCGGAAAAGACTGGGAAATTAAGAGAAATCTTGATATATTCCCGGTGAAAAGAAAATAAAGCACACCACTTCATTCGAACAGAGTTACGGATGCACGGATCCCAACAAAATTGGAAATGTTTACATCAAACTAATTAACTTTTGCTCCAAGGGTCGGCTTGCTCCGTAATATGTAATAATTTGAGCACAAATAAAAACAATTTATCAGGCAAGTCATTCTTACGTAAAAGATGCACGAGGGAACGTTACCTGCAACATCTACAAGGCAGACAAATGAGCCGAACAAGCCCGTAATAATTTCATTATACACATTTCTCTACATGGAACCTCATTAGTTAAAGCCAGCTTTCGTAACATTCGCACATGCAATATCCTTTAACCCGGGTTACCCCCTAGTAGTAGTCTGCAGTATTTATTCTTAATAACATGGAACAACGGCGCTGTACCACGGCACAGTCGAGATCCTAACGGAGCTCCTTCCACGGTTTTTCATCCCGGATCAATCGATTCACTGCTGCTCTCTTCTAGCCCACAACACTTTTTATTCTAACAACCAAACGCGACCGTGACGTAGCAGCGCGTAAGAAATAAAGTCAATTACTTAGCATTTTCCTTTCCTACTGATAAGTGACCACGAACCGAAATATTTCAAAAGAATGACTTTTTGGAGACGGGGGACAAGAGTACATGGGCATGGGGAAATGCAGTAGTTGAACTTTTTGCTCTACATTCCCACCTTGTTTTAGCACATCGAAAAGATTAATTAACTGCTAATGAACAAAAGGCAAGGTGGAATTGCTTGTCGTTACACAGATACCGAAAGCACCTAAATACCTTTCTAGAAAATGCACGCTTTTGCTCAGGCTTTTACAGACGGTAGGTTAACCGTCGCTCTTTCGAATGTGTACACAGAAGAGGAGACGCTGTAGTGGCTGGAGGAGTTAGACAGTACGAGTTTACGGTTGTAAGTTAATAAAGGAAGTCATAAGGATCTGACACCTATAGTGTAAAATATTTACGCGTAAGGCAATGAGACGAGGATTGGTGAGGCAGACAAGAGAGCGAGATTATCGCCGCTAGTGTTTCGACTCTTGTGAGGAGTAATTTCGTAGGACA
This sequence comes from Ptenothrix huangshanensis, assembly GCA_036851915.1. Classification (NCBI taxonomy): domain Eukaryota; kingdom Metazoa; phylum Arthropoda; class Collembola; order Symphypleona; family Dicyrtomidae; genus Ptenothrix; species Ptenothrix huangshanensis. The sequence goes on from JAAXYX010002187.1 coordinate 16,882, forward strand.
TGAAAACAAAACGGAATAGAAAAAAATTGAATAAAATTTACTTCGCTCCAAATTACTTGTTCCGTTGCTTTGCTTTCGTTGGAACTTGGATATCCATGCGTACAAGGAAAGTGAGGAGTAGGATGATAATATTTATCCTGGTATCGCCATGCACAACAAGAACAGACCTAAGCACATGCAGAGGAAAGAGAAGAGACAGAAGAGAAAGAGTGAACGAGGCGAGTCAAGAGCGAAGGTAAAGGGCCTCGAGAGTTAACCAAGGAAGCGAAGAACCGAAAGGAGTCAACGACGAGCTTACCTACGGACTTATGTACGGGCTCTTCTCTTCCATTCTTCGAATCAGCCCGAACGGAGCCAAATGAAATGAAATAACACTGCCGCACCATTTACGAACCGACCAAATTTTCCACGCGGCCAATTATCATAACCATAAAGATAATGAATAGCTCCGACTCCACTTTCAAACTTCTTACCGTGCTACGCTGTCTCTGTTCAAATCCGAATCCGACTAGATAATAAGTTCATACATATACACCTCCGTAATAAATAGGTCCAAGACAAGAACAATAGACATACGTGTGTGGGGCGTCAAGCGCTACTTTTACAGCGGCAGATTATTCACGACAACGACGACGACTGAACCGCCGTTGTGCCTTACCAGTTTTATACGTCTCCATGTGCATCTGCCCTCCAACCAGCCAATAGTAAGCATATACCATCACACCTTCCACACTTCCACCTACTTACTACGTATCTACTTACTTCCTACCTGCTCCAGCTTTCCATCACCCTCCCTCTCCTCTCTTCTATGTATGTCGTAATCAACACACACGCTACATCTCCGCTCTCCTTATACACAAACTATTATTTTAAACTAACCTCACTCCCAACACATCTCTAATGTTTTAGTCACTTTTTATTTTATTGTCATTACTCCTACTAGATTTTCCAGCCCATCCAACTTTACCGTCACCGTATCAAACCTATACGATTACTCTAGGAAAAACACGGATCATTTCCACAATCGCACTGCATGTGCCCTCCCTATACCGTTTACTTTTACGATATGTATTGCAATCTCAACTACCTCCATCTCTAACATCTACCCTAAAAGTGTATACACCGAATCTCCAGCTCCACAGTTCTAGGGTCGTTCGTAAAAAACAATACTGAGTAATCTTACAAGTTTTCAATTAATTATCTACAACCTTGAAACATGTGTTCTAAAACATTGGAAATGCCTCCATACCAAGCTACCACTGATCCTCCATTTGTGTGAAAGGCCAAATATACAAAATGAACGGGGAAAGTGCTACCCATTCTACAAGTTTAAAGTTGGTGAAAATATGTTGGCAGTAGCACAACTTTCTCTTTATCCGGATTGTACATCACTCGTCGGGTGTAGATTCGTAGGGGTAAGCACTCGTCGGCATTTTGGCGACTTTCGTCGGGAGGCATTGTTCGTCGGAACCGTTGTTCGTCGGGAGGTACTTTTGGTCGGAACCGTTGTTCGTCGGGAAGTACTTTTGGTCGGAACCGTTGTTCGTCGGGAAGTATTTTTCGTCGGAACCGAGTACACGTTAAGCAAGAAGGAAAATAACGGTAACATCGGTTATATTTGCCGCAGACAAGG
>JAAXYX010002188.1:0-18514 GCA_036851915.1 Ptenothrix huangshanensis
TTTTAATTGTGCAAAGTAATCCAAACTCTTTAATAAAATTATTAAAGAATTTAGGCAACGTTCCCCTTGCACCAATTAGAAGACCAATTACTTCAATATTGTTCAAGGAATACTTATCCTTGAAGAATGGAATACAAGGGTCGTAGATGGCTTTCTTTTCTCGATTTACTTCATCTGCTTGATCTGGACCGATCTCAAATCGTACTGTTGGATCAATAATGTATCCCTTTCTTGTTTTTTAATCAAAGAAAATAATATCAATTCTTCTAGTTGAGCCATCTTCAGAAATACAATGAACTTCTTCATATACCTTACATTTACTTCCGGGATATGCACAGATCCGTCTCTTCTGCAATAATTGATCTAATGTAATTATGCCTTGAGTTTCGTAGTAGATCTCCCCTATGACAGTTGAACATTTGACAGTTGACAGTTTGTACATCGTCGTCAAAGATGCGAAATTAAGAAAAGGTCGCAAAAATTCTTTGGCAATTGTTGTTTGCAATATCCTTCTATAAAAAATACCGCAGGCAAGAATGCGACTTAAAATTTACTGTTAGAAGCATTCCGAACTAAAAAATAATTTGTAAACCTCGAAAAAAACCACAATAAACAATGCAACGTATAAATACCACAAGCAGCATTGCGACCAAAACTTGTTGATAAATTGATTATGTAATAGAAAAATCTATTAATAATCAATAATAATAAAAATAATTAATAATCAATAAGGAACTTGTAAAAAAATGTAAAAGACGTTCCTATTAATTTTTACAGGACAAACGGTAGAAGAAATTAACATATATCACTATTGACTTTAATAGAGGGGCCCTCTAAATAGTTAACAAGTAAAACTATTGACATATTTAATAGGGTATACTATTGATGTTTTTGTAATAGAGATTTCTATTACAAAATAATAGGCATCCGGTAAATCTTCATCTATTTTTTTAGCGTGTAATGTTATTCAGCCGCAGCCATTATACTACACGGTAAAAAAATAGTAATAGGGATGGCGGTAAAAAAGTAATAGTGGTTGTTAACTTACCTACGTAGCCAAGTGGTTAGGTGCTTGACTTAGAGTGTAGAGGTCCCGGGTTTGAATTCCGGTCTGGCCTAGTATTTTGTTAATAAATTGATTATGTAATAGAAATATCTATTAATAATCAATAGGGATCTTGGAAAAAAAGGTAACATACGTCCTTATTAATTTTTACAGGACAAACGGCAGAAGATATTAACATACATTACTATTGATTTTAATAGAGAAGCCCGGTAAATAATTAACATTTAAAACTATTGACATATTTAATAGATGATGGTTATACTATTGATGTAATTGCAATAGAGATTTCTATTACAAAATAATAGGCATACGGTAAATCTTCATCTATTTTTTTAGCGTGTAAGCTTTCAAACTTTGATTTTTTTAAATCATGTCCATATTTACTAATTAATAATAGGGATGTAAAAAGGTGGAATACTGAACTACCCTTGCCTATGTAGATGCAAGGTGTGTATTTGTATTGAAAAATGATGTAATTAATCACTAAATACGAATTGGCAAGTTACAATTACTATGCGAGAGATCCTTTCATATATCAGATCCATGCCTATTTACGAGTAATGCGATCACTCATGTACATATACATTTGGAGGAAGTTATCAGTAATCAGTTGGGGAGTAGAAATTGGCAAAGGTAGCTGTTAATCACGAAGCCGAAATGGAAATGAAAATAGCAAGTAGGGAGGTAAGGTTGAAGTTGAAGACGTCGCAAATGAGTGCATGGAAGTAAATCGTGTCATGATTTCAAGTTTGCAGGAGGCATTTGTTATCAGATGAGACGACACTAGTACATACTACTATGGGACAAGATGGGATGTATGATGAGACGATCGACGGTGCTATGAGGAAGAAAGTGCCACGGGTGGGGAAATCGGTGTGAAGTGTCAGACTGTCCCATTCCATTGCATTGCATTGCACCGCATTAGTGTTGGATTGGATTGGATTGGATTCCGAATATAAAAATATGACTCGGCTTAACTCGAGGAATTGGCTTGATGGTTGAAATGGGCAGATGTTTCACTTGACGTATGCACATACTTATGAATTAGTTGGCGAATTACAGAGGAATCTTTCATTCCTTCCCTTTCCTTTCATTCCGTGTCATCCTCTCACAATGTCAATGTTCCTCTTGCCAATGTAATGTGGAATAGTTGCATGTTATGTTAAATGTCGGATGATCGTCGAATATTGCCCCGAGTGAAGTGCAATGTCGTCAAAGACATTTACGTTCTTGCTAATTCCTTTTCATTAGAACTCTTCAATATGTATGTAGGTATGGTTCACGACTACGACACCCGGCCCGAGGCGAGACGATCCAGGGGGACTCACATCCACGCACCGAACCCAACACAACCTCCAATCTGCCTGGTTCCTCTTCTTCGTCTTCTTGTCTTCGGTGTGAGGAAAGAAAAGGGCAACGGGTTGAGTTGACGGTTTGAAAAAAGCACAGTTGTTGGTTGGTTGTGGCTTGGATCCGTTAACGAGTTGCTAAGAAAGAGAGAAAGAGTTTGGAATCCCAATTGTGGGTATTAGTACTAGCACCAGCACTAGGTATATACGAAAGCGATGCAGCAAAAAATATAGGATTGGCAAAATGTGTCTCAATTCGCACGACTCGCTCTGAATGCTCTCGTGACTCGATCTCCCGATGTACATTGTGTCTTCTTGTCAGTCCCGTTCTTGCATGTCTGTGAGCATTTACCATTAGAAAAACGGGCACTCAAAAATCAAAATGTAGAATGGATGAGAATGGGATTGGGGAATCGGGGAACGGGGTAACTTGTTTGTTTGCCAAATAACCTGAGAATTCTGTGATAAAAATAAACGGGTTAATCTTAGTTTTTGTTCACTTTCGGTTGTCGTTGGTGCTACCGTTCCCGTTGCCGTTGCCATTGCCGTCCGATTTATGCAGAGAGCGATCAGTCAGTGCACTCACTTACTCTCATTGCAGTAACAGCTTAGCTACCGTTACCCGCTACGACTTGTTCGATATTAGTGCGTACTTGAAGTGGAAATAACGAAATAATTATAGAGTGACGAGCAAAGACACGACTGGGACACCGAACCGAACTGAACGTACAACTAAATCAACGTTCAAAAAAGTCTCTCTGTCTGTTTCTTTGCAAGTGAAAGATGGACGCTCATGGTGAAACAAGACCGAGGAAAAGAGGACATAGCAATAGAAAGCATAATAAAGGTCAGGTCAACTTTTTCTTCTCTAATTAATCTGTCACCTTTCACCCTCCAGTTTCTTCCCTAGTTCGTAAAGTAGATCCTATCTGTGTCTTTAGTAGACCTACGAAACACCACAGCTACTGGTGACAATTCAAGCAAAGAATAAATTCAAATCTGGGTGACCGCTATATTCTTAGGTTTACCCACCTACCACAGGCTTTAAGCAACAATTCAGTAGCATTGCTGTGTATTTACATAATTCATAATTACAAGAAGATTTTATATTTAATTATTCGTGTTTGTTTGTTGGATATTTAGAGGCTCGACAGGCAGCTGAAATGCCAGAACCTGAGTTAATTAAAGAAAAGTTAATTGAAGAAGACGACGGCGATGAAAGTTGGAATAACTATCATGAACATGGTATGAAAACCACGCTATTCTTTTCTATTTTATGCTAACAGTTAACAGTAAAATTTGAAAATCTAATTACAATTGTAAATTATTTTCCTAATGAAATTACCTAAATTTGTCAAACAGGTTCGGTTCAATAATTCGCACTAGTTTTTGAGATTAAAAATTTCTATCAGTTTATTTTTTTTTTTAAAAAAAAACCATTTCCATTTCCAAATCCAAACTCGCTTTTAAAAACTAAAGCAAGCTGGAAATTACATGTACCGGAACTAATAATATTTATATTGGTATCAAATAGCTATATAATTTGTTGGTTTTGTTTTAAATGCTCGCTATTATTGGAACTTCCTGTTGGACACTGTTCACAATTCTGTGATAAACGCAGAAGAGGACGATACGGGAGCAAGTTTAACCTACAAAATCCTATTCTTCGTGCTTCTACTTATTCTTGGAGGCTTAGCAACACTTGTCCTCATAGACAATAATGCCACTTTCATTCAAAACCAGAAAGAAGATTACAATGGAATTCAAGAACATGAGGATGAATTGCAGCATGCTCCTATTGATCAAGAGACTGAAGAGGGCTACGTGGCAAATTCTTGGCTCGACTGGCTAACAAGTACATATAATAAAAAACACATTAACAAATAAATTTTAAAAGTTCCCTTCGGTCAAGCTATAGGTTGAGAGAAAGAAAAGGCTTCCTGTATTTTAAATTTGCGTTGTTGTGCTGTAGATGAAATACCTGAAGAGCATGGCCATGTAGAAGAGCATGACGACGAAGGCCATGAATTTGTTGAGGACCACGATGATGAAGACGAGGATCATCATGGGGACGATCATGGTCATGGTCATGGTCATGATCATGGTCACGGACACAGTGAATCCCACCCACAAGAAAACGACGAGAACGACGATGAAGAAGAAGCAGTAGAAGAAATTATTAGTCAACGAATTGTAGAGGATTCAAATGCCGGTATTCCTCAAGGTATTCAGATTGAACCTGAAGATGACGAAGATGAGGGCAACGCTGACAATGATGATGCGGACGATGAACCACCAGCCGGCTTGCAGGAGGCTGATGACGATGAGGACGAAGAAGACATCGATGAAGTAAATACCGGTAGTGTAAACACTGAGAGTCAGAGAGAACCCGAACCAGAACCCGCACCAGAGGAAAATGATGAGGGTGAGGACGAAATCGACGAGCCAGTTCCAGTTCAAGATTCGGGTAATAGTGATGACGACGAAAATGACTTGGCACAAGAATTCCCAGAAGGATTCCCTGACGATTTTCTAGAAGAACTAAATAATCTGGACGAGGAGCCAGATGTGGCTGCACCAGATGTCGATCAAAATCAGAATGAAAATCAAAGTCCAGTTGACAATGGAAGTGATAATGATGACTGGGATGACAACGATGTGGCACCAGGTCAAGATCTAAATCAAGCTCAAAATGACGACGACGAAGATGATGATGATCGTGATGACGGTGATGATGAGGATGATCAGTTTGAAGATGACTTAATAGAAGAGGCTCAAAATCGAAATAATTAGCAATACATAATTTAAATTACATTATTAATTTAAAATTTAGAGCACTATTATTTTTAAAAAAATGAAATCTTCCCAGAGTTGCGTTGTTGGAAATTCTACAGTTTCGGCTTCAAAAGTGAACGTCAGTACATACCATACAATACAATTGTCCATATGTATGTATGACTTGAATCGTACCTTGTGCCAAATAAAAACAAATATAATTTTCTCTCATAAAATACTTTCCGTCTGTGTGAGGTCATTTTACAATTACTGCTTCCCTTCCCGAGTTTGTTTCAACGTTATTTGAAATTCTTCCAGATGAATATTTATATCTAGGTGCCTGTAAATGGAGGCAATCAAATTGCATGCGAACAGAGTAGATAAAGGCATTGGTAATTGGTATTGGTGCACGAAGTCAGCTTGAAGAGAAACAGAATGACTTTTAGTATAATAAGTGTCTACGCAAAGTATTCAACTTTGAATTATGTACACCATTTCACACTGCTCAGTAGACACCCTAAGAAGTGACGCAATATTTTTGAAATCAATTTACCAGTAGCAGTTGTGAAATATTTTTTAGCATGAGGTACATATCTTAACTAGGTAACCAAAATTAACATTTTTTCCTGCGTACCATTTTCATTATTCATTATACATATTCCATGCATTCCCAAATTCAATACCTTTCAATAATCAAGTTAGTATGGGAAGGATGCTTCCTTTCCTATACCTTACTCCTATCAAATAATTAACATAATCAATATTTGTGTACGATTATTTTTCATTTTGTATTACATTTTTGACCGCCCAGGTGACCCCCGCATACTCATAACTCATCTCGCCGTAATTACAAACCGCGAAATAAGTAAACGCGCGTACGTGGAAGTACTACATCCCAATTACTACAATATTCTGAATAAAGGTAATTGTTATCGCTTATCACTTCTCATTACTTGAAACGATTATCATTCATTCCTCTAATTTATGCTCGTGACTTCTACAGAAATTATTGCTCCATGTTGCACATTTTTATAATGAATATAATAATATGTACAATTTTTGTAAATCGCATGCTGTGTTCGACCATAGACGTGGTAATGCATACACATAATACTCTTTGTTGCGGTCATCTACAGTGCAACTAAATGGACGATTACGGAATAAAATATCCATGCTACGGTGAATACAAATGTCCAAAATGCAAGAGAGTCTGGTGGAGCAATCAAGCGTGGCGCTACGATGGTCAGGAATGCAAACGATGCAACATAAAATTGAATCCGAATAAGGTCGAACCACTATACTCCTTTGCTTGCCCAGCGGAAGAATGTGGTTTTCAGTGGAAAAACAAAAAGGTTGACGTGAGTTGTTGTAGCAAATGTGGGACACCTGGGAAGATGTTTGAAACTCCGAAAGAACGACGCGAGTATCTAAAGGCAAACAAATTGGCCCCTACTAACTTGGTTTGGGACAATAAAATTCGAGGGAAAGAGACCGGTCATATAAACGAACTGTGCGAGCGATGCCAAAAATCGAATTATAAAGATTGCAAACGACAGGCCTTGGAGGTAAATTTTGATACTAGTAAGTAGCAAAACGCGTGGTGATCGTCGTGTTTTCTATAAGCAGTTGTATAAACTTTAATTCACTTTATATTTACATAAAATAGGATCGAGCAGCTGAGAAGAAGTTGATGCAAAAACAAAAATATGAAACTGGAAGTTATCCAAGACGGTCAACCAGCTACGGCTATTATTATGGGGAACAATATGGTTATGGTGGCTACACTGGCTACAACGGCAACATAATATCTTATGGTGGCTACGGCTACCAAGAAAAGAGAACAGAATATAGTAACAGCGGAACAGAGTCCCGAGTTGAAAAGTCTTTTTGTGCTATTCTTTGATGAATCTCAGCAAAATCAAATAATTATGTCAATGTGGCCATAGCCTAAAACCACAACCCCCTGGCAAATTTTTTTAACATTAAAGGGGTATGACCCCCTCCAAATTTCGAAAAATTAACATTACAAGGGTAGGGGTGTCAGCCACTGAGACACCCCCCCCCCTGGAATTACAGGGACGGTTTCAGGCTATGAATGTGGCTTACTAATGAATAAATTAGATGCATGTTGTTCCAGGTTAATTTTGTTACTAATTATGATGTTTTCTAAATTAAGAAATGTTTAGTAGAGAGTAGTATCATGTGTATGTAAGCATGTAACAAACGGATACACTACAATGAATGTAATCAGGTACATATATTATACGGACAGATTGAAATAACGAACACACCAAATATTTTTGACCTCACCTGGTAATTATTAATTCTTATTCATTTTGTTACGTACCTAACACAAACACAACAAACCACCACCAAATCGGCCGAAAAGGTTAAAAAGTGGCGGTAAAGTTAAGATTTTTACAAGTGATTTAAGTAGACCATGAAAACCAAAATTTAAACCTTTCCAAACCCCTCCTTGAATCTTAAGCAAGTAAATTCACTTTCATGCACAGAGCACAGATTTGTGTGCCCTTTCCAGAAAAAATGTAAATCTGAATTGCGGATTGCGATGTAAGTGCATTGTCCTCGTTAGTATACACTAATAAATAATCATATCAAGTATGGAACACTACATTTCAGTAGTCAAATACGATTCGTATATTTATTTAAATTACTTAATTAGTACCTACGTGGATTTCAGAATGTTTACGTGTTACAACTGCAGTTGACAGTATCACCCATTTGCTTGATATTATATTTGTCATCACCAGAATTTACCATTACATTTTAATTAATTTGAATGAACATGAAAATAATGATGCTCACCGGAAAAATAGTAAACTCGAATAAACGAATACACAAACTACATTTAACTTTCCCAACCATCCCCGTCTTGAAAATCATCAAAATTGTCGTCACTTTCGGTTTCATTTTCCTTCGAATCGGAATCAGCGTCGACATTGAAAGCGTTAGTTTTATCTTCGTCATGAATATAAGGTATAGCAATATTTTCCTTAAACTCCCGAAATAACTCGGCAAGCTCTCGAATTTTCTGACCTTTTAATTCTCCATCGTTTTCAGGCTTGACTAAATTGAGTGTGTCGTCGATTAACTGAAATCAAAAGATAAATCATCTTTTTTAAGTAGACTAAAGTAAGAAATACACTAAAAAGATACAAATTAGATCCATACAAGGTTACAAGTACCCAGAATCAATATATAACAGTGACAAATGATTTCAAAATTTGGAACTTACCTTAGTCAAATTCCACGAAGCATACTGCTCCTCATTAGTAGTCACGCCTTGTTCCTCATGAATTCGAAAAGCAATGTAGGCCAGAATAACTTTGTATGACGTTTCAGTTTGTGGAACAGACCGTAAAACTCTAGAAAGGACGGCAGTGTCATCAACTGACGAAAGAATTGCAAGGCCCCATGGTATGTCTTCTGGCAGAATATCTCCTACGAGTTGCTCCAACACTGAAAAGAAATAGCATGCTACTATGAAAGACTAATCAACATACGCAAATTTTAATCAGCTCCGGAAATCAAGATATTAACAAAACAATAATAGGTGGCACAATAAATATCCAATGTTTCACTAATACCTTTCTCATCCCTCTGCCCGGCTTCATCTTCACCCAAAAGTAATCGTTCCAGATGCCAGATTCGGTTGATAGTCAAGCAGAGTTCTAATGCAGGGTTGGACTTGATAAATGTGGAAAAGGTAGAACTTGAAAAGGTGTTGTATTTGGAAGCGAGTAAACTTTGATGCACTAAAGAAGCTTCATCTTCACTTATATAAAACGTTGGGTAGGATTCTCTGAAAAAATTTTCATTAGGTTCATCTGCATCATCTGGACTCTGTGCTCCTGAAACGTTAAAAGATGAAGAGTGAACGCCGTAACCATGGCCTTGTCGGTGACCAGGCGCTTGACCTTTCGCCACTGCTAATATTGCTCCGCTGCCAGTTTTCACAACCTCTGCCATTTTCTTCAACGGATTTATCCATGTAGTGGTAGTATTAACAAACTCTTCGAATTTCGTTTTATTTAGTTGTTCATGAACAATGCTTTCCTGTTCTTGGCTCTGGAAGAAAGTAAATACCTTTGTATGATAATGATTGAGTGACAACTTTTAGAATCTAGAAAACCATCTGTTAGCTTTTCTCCAGTTATCAGACTAATAGCCACTCTTGTTGGTCACCTAATAATAAATTAACTTACCTCTAAAATAGCTGTTTCCACTGCTGAGTCATTTGGAGATAATTCTGCCATTTGAGCCTGTAGGCTTCGAATTTCAATCAGGTACCTGTAATTATAATTAAATATTAATTGTCCCTATCCCAATAACAATCTAATACAATTATTAACACTTATTTGTAATACCTGATGGATAAAAAAATAAAAACACAGACCACATAAATGGTGACTTACTTGGCTCTCAGAACGTGGAAAATTTGATCATTCGGACAAATATTTAGAGCATAGTTAATAAAAGCCAATCTGGTCTCATGATCAACAACGGGAGGCTCACTCTGGAATTTGGCAACTTGAGTGAACACTTTCCATCCTGCGTGATATCCTTTAGCCATAATATTATGACAAATCTGTGTACAAAATTTAATGTCCATCTCAGCAAGACCAGCGTCACCGACCATTTCAAAGACACAACTCTCAACCTCCTCTTGATTCATATCATCGATTCTGAGAAACAAGCCCAACTTCAACAACTGCTGAATTTTCTTGTAGCCGCCTTCTATATTTTCCATCGCTTTCCTCAACAAGCCGATTTTTTCTTGGCTTCTTCGAACTACATACATAAATCCGATTAATAAAACAATATGTGATCAACCCAAAATCACATCAAAGTAATGTGATAAAAAACTGACCTGATTGAGGCAAAATGTGAAGATTAAAGTTGTTATTCAAAACTTTGACAGCATCAATTAGATCGAAGAGAAGGGTAATACTGGGCTCCTTCGAATTCTGCATCAGGTTAAGACAAACTTTGGCCAGTTCCATATCGGGATCAGAAAAGCTGGATGCCGAGTCAAAATAAATCTCCGCTGCTTCCAGTATCATGCCTAAACTTTCCTCGTAGGGGATGAGATAAAGATAAAGTGCAAATGAGGTGGAATACTGAGTACTATTTCGTCGTGTAACTTTCAAATTTCCTTTTTCATCCGTCTCCACTTCGGTAGGTGTTTGGTCCAAGAAATTTTTGGCAAGATTTATTATTTCTGCGTGACCACTTCGAAGTAGAGCACCAACGTAGGTCTAAAGCAATTAAATAATTAAATCAAAACTAAAATTTGAAATTTGAATGCTATCTAACTAAATTCCTATTGTTCTCAGTCCTTTGGTTGCTTTAACTATTGTAAATTACTACTGTGTACTGACTATGTTAAATGTTCACTAGGATTTCTACACTCTCAACATTCACATTTCAATGTTCACTGATACAAACACACAAAAGTTTCCACAATGTCATTAACATTGGCCATGGCCCCAACTCCTGTGTCACCACACATGAGAGTCTTCTCAATGGGCTTAACAAAATGATAGCCAAATTGTATAAGGGTCTCCACTTGATTCGAGGTAACTGGATGATTCCACATTTTCGTATTCATTGCTGGACAAAACATCACTTTTTTATTCTCATCGTTCAAATCCCAAGCTCTTAAAATACATGTTAGTAAGTTATCACATATTCCAGTTGAAATTTTGGCTAACGTATTTGCATCTAGTGGTGCTAAAATTAGGACATCAGCCCACTTTCCTAATTCAATGTGAAGGACTGGATCCCCTCGTCCATTCCAAGCTGCCCATTCATCCGCATCACGGTACACCTTAACCGTTTTCCCCTCAATTCTTTCATCCTCCTCACACCCAAATAATGTATCCACACTAATATCTTCAGGTTTGAAAAATTTTAACGCGTTTTCAGTTGGAACTACAATCACTTCGTTTACTTCTATAATTTGCCCACAGTCATCTCCGGCTTTGTTGGAATTGTCTACACTCAACAGTTTTTTCACTAACTCGGGAATTTTAATTGCTGCTACACTTCCTGACACACCAATTAACACTTTCAGCTGGGATTTCGGAAGTCTTTGTTCAGCTCCTAGCAGCCCATTCTCGGGAACTGAACTGCATGCCATAATTAGTTTTGTCTCAAATACTAACACTAACTGATTAGGTTGATTTAGAAGATAAAAATCTAATTACTTGATGTAAGATTTTTTGTTATTAAATAATAATGATACTTGATTAGGCTTTTTTGCCGGTATCAGCAGCAGCGGATGATGATGCTGCTGCTGCTAAATCTGAATATCCCAGTTCATCCCAATTTTGTTTGTCCATTAAATCGTTGTCCATTCTACACTTAAAGTATTGCTGAGCCTCCACTCGGCATTTTTCATTGACACGCTTATTGTCCTTGAGGCACATCATGTACGAAACCATGAATGTTTTGCAAACATTTTCTCGATCTAAACGGAAACTACCTTTTTCTGGTGGGGTGGGAGTAAAATTTTTCTGTCCGAATGTCATAGAACTCATTTTTGTGTGATTGCAGAGTACTTCGTGTTTAAAACATCAAAAGCCTAGACCTATGTCGAATTAGTTTGGTTGTTTTAAGAGAAAATGATTTTTAAAACTGTTATATAAATATGATGATGAAAACTCTAAATCCGAAAGCAGTACGATTCACCACACTAACACACTTGAAAAGTACTTTCAAACCAATCGCGCACACGCCTAAACCAAGCATAAAGAATTCAAGGATTTCTACAAAATGATATTTCTTACCATGAAGCATTTATCCGATTCGAATTTAACGAAGATTTTCTTTTGCAACTCCAGCATATCGTATAGCAATGCCTTCCATTCGTTCACTTTCATTGGAGGATTTCTATAATGCAAATTAATGAAATGACAAAAGTCAAATTACTATAGAAAATACCTGCGAACAATACTAGCGAGTAACTTTGTAGACAATACCAAAATAAAACCTCACCTTTTATTCGCGCCCTGACAAAGTCGTTCAAAAAAGAGGCTAACTTCCTCCATGTCATCAGCCATGCTTTGAATTTCTTTGAGCGAGTATTCAATCCCGTATTTTTCTAAAATCTGAACAGCATGATAGTGCAACTCCAGTTCATCTATGGAATTATGAAGCTTCTCCAACTCGTTCTTTTTAGCTTCTCTTTCTTGGGCAGAGCCGTAACTGTTGTAGCCATACCCCCGGTCAGGTAAGCATCCTAGTAGTGCCAGAATATTTTCACTCTGCTTGCTACTTTTGCAAGCGTATATACAGTTGTAAGCTAATTTCATAACGTTGGTAACATCTGATATGATCGGGTCCACAATGTCACTTCTAGACTGCTCAAATATCTGCGAATTTATTAAATCATCAGTAATTAAATCTAGAATTCCAATTTTAATTTACATTTGGTATTGAGGATCGAAACATTACACAATACAATGCAACAGTAAAATTAATGATTTTCAGATGCGTTGAATTTTATTCCGAATTTGATAATGGGATTATAATAGACAATTGCTGCATTTATTTAATTGAATGAGTATTATATAAATTACCTTTAAGGTGAGTTTTAAATCCTTCTGTGAAATTTTAGTCAGGTACTGATTCAAAAGGGTAAACTTAGCCCCAGGCTCCCGTCGTTCACATTGGTCTAAGAATGGCAATGCATACATTCTAAAGCCGTTTATGAATGTTTCTTCTTTGGTCTAGTCAATCAATTTCATTAAATTAATGAAATGTTTAATATTTAAACACCACAATCCACGTTGTACAATAGGCAATTAATTAACTAAAGTATTGCAACTCACTGTCGACATCAAAACTTCCATTTTCTCAATGCTTGAGAGTTTTTCAAGCTTCTCCAGGGTCATATCATCAATCTTGATATCATACACCGAAACTTCGAGGGTCTCCAAATTTTCCATTAATTTTTTCATTTTCTGTTCATAATCAAAAATCCGCTGGTCATTACAAAGACAGTTACAAGTGCAATATTAAAAGCACAACAAGCATATATATTTACAATTATTTTTGAAGATTAAAAGAAAAAATATAGAAAATTTTAAGTATAATAAAATATTTACACTAATATTTCTCTCGACTCCCAACCGTGCCAGATCCAGTGCATTGTTGATTAATCCTGTCAACGACTCAATTTCTCTCACTCTACAGTCATACCAATGACTAATATATTCAGCGCTGTGCACTTCTCCTTGATCTTGGTCGAGAGCATGACCATTGATAAATTTATTGAAAACGGGAGCGGCGTCAGTATTTTCAAAACCATCACACCAATCCTTCTCTTTGCTTGCTCTTTCATCCCACAGTAGAACTTGACCATCGGCTGTTAATTCTGGGAGGAAATCTCTGTAGCTGTAGGGTGGTGTTGTTTCCGGAAAGCTAGATATGACTAGAAGATAATAAGGTTCCACGTCTGCCCAATGGTTTGTCAACATTATCTTTAGCCCACTTATATCACTATTTCGAGCCATATCAATGCAGGATTCCAAAACACTATTATTGCGAAGTTTAGTATACACCGCACTGTCGAAATTATCTTCTGCGAGAAATGGACCACCGATTATTGTCTGTCAAATCAAGCAAGATTAAAATAAAGTATAATTAAATCGAACCAGGTTTTTATTATTCCAATGGTAATAAAATTAGCAGCCAAATGAATCGATATAATGCTTACTTCGTAAGTGCTGAGCATATCCAGGAAATGTAAGAATTTCTTCCTGTAGCTTATTAACCTCTTTACTTCTAAATTGTCTCGGTCAAGTAAGGATAAATACTCGTCCTCTGAAATATCTAGGTCATCCGGTGCCCACATGATAAATCGTCCTTTGTCTCGCCCTTAAAAATTGCATTCAAGTAAGACCTTTGAATAATATAATTTTAAATACATACTGTAGCCTGTAATTAGTTCATAATATGTAACCCTTGAGGATGTACCTGTACTTCTTTTATATCCTAATTTCTTAAACAATTGTATACTCAGGTTTACTATTACGTAGATATTTTACGTTAAACTACGGCAAAAATTTACCCTGACTAATAGTAACAGCAGCGGTCAAATCGGTTCCTTTCAATCCGAATTCTAACAACTGTCTTGCAGCTGTAATGTTATCTGGTACGCGATCCAGACATTCCTGTAGCACCCAATTTCGTTTCGTAATTCTGGCAAGAAAATCCTTAATGGTCCTCACAGTGACTGGATTTCTCGTCCACCTTCTTTGAAACACTAGATCACTGTCTAATTCATAGATCTTGGCTAAATCTAAAGCTTCCCCATATTCTTCCGCATCGATCTTTCGATGAAACAATTCTAAAGGTGTGATACTTCGAACGTTTATGATTCGATGGGTCTCTATCCATGTAGGGAGGCTTCCGCCTTCGCTTTCTTGGTGGCCGAAATCGCTCACTATCGGTCATCCAAAAGAGGATTTCTTGATAAAGAGTCATTAGCCAAAAATCAGTATCGGTTGTATTTGCAGGTAATAATTCACTCCCACTGCCATTTCCAACATTATTAGTGTCTGTGGAGAAGGAATCATTTAACTGAAGTGTGGATGAATCCTGACTATTATCAATATCTCCAATGATATTACTGATCACAGAACTCGAATCCTTCCTACTAGCACCTAACGACGGAATCTTTACATGCAGATCGCCTTCAAACGCAAAGAATCCTTTATCAAATCTAGAAGTTATATTCACAGGACTTTCAAAGTGCTCGGGAGAGTCTCCTAGTAGATTCTTTGAAGGCACATGATCGTTTATTGTGCAGAGCGTGACACACCCGTTGGATCTAGAAATGATGACAACATCATTATTCCACCAATTTATATCGAATGGATGGAAACGCCATGGATCCATTTGTTTCGCTCGTGATCGATTCAATGCAACTCTCCAGCGTGTATTAAACGCAGTATTTTCCGCACTAAATTGAAACTGAGATTTAAGGGGCCACAGCTGGTGAAGTTTAAGGGATGGAAGATGCCAAATTGAGATGGAGCCTGAGAGATGTGCAGCGGCGAGGAATTTACTGTCTGGCGATATACTCACACGAAAAACAGCATCCTGCAATTAATTTAATAGGAATTAATAATACCTACATGAATTTTTAAAAATACAACTTACATGATACTTGTGTTTTTTAAACTGAGCGCTTCATTTAAAATTATGATTGGTTCTTACCTCTGCTGTCTTATTCCACCGAGGAGAAATGGCATGAAATGCTGCTTTCCAAAGACTACGCGAATCCATTCTAAATTCCTCATGGGGGACATTAAATACAATTCTGTAGTAGGGATGGTCATTTAAAAGACGCCAGGCTGTAATTCCACTCTTCAGGTTTTCCTCCTAAAATGTAAAATTTTTCAGTTATTTTGTATAGTTTCATTATTCCTAGCATTATGAAAAATGCAAATAATGCTTTATGTATTAAAATACTTTAGACTTGGTCACATCTGTCCCAACTTCCAGAATTCCACAAACGAGTAGAATGGAATTAGAACTCGAATACGTGACAGCAGTTGTTCCTTTAGGATAGTAACGACGGAGAGAAGCTTCATGGTGAAAGGCCATTTCGTCTGCATTGGTCTGTCGGTATGCTTTGATAATTCCCTTCCTGTCAATGGCCACAAGTTCATTTGGACTAAAAAGGTTAAAACGTATAAGTAAATTCAACTAATTTTAAACTAATTTGAGTGAAAGAGTAATTAGTAATATGTTATGGTATTCCAGTAATTTTATAAACGAAATTGAACTGACTATGTGGCTTTTTTGACCCTGTCCTCTACAAAAAACAATCCGGTCAAGGCATGGTCTACGGAGAACGAACCCGACAGATCTTCCACTGGTAAGGGGAAGAGACGAACGATGAAGACTTGAGTGGCCATCACATCGAAGAATGAAATTTGCCCGTTTGTTAAAGAAACTGCGAGTAAAGACCCGTCTTGATTCCATGCCATACATCGGAAATTTGGGTAAACATCTTTGGTAACTACAATTTTCAATTCAAAAAATAAACACAATTATATTATTATTACACTCATAGTATTTGATAGTGGATAAATGATTGAATTTTTACGCTATCTATACAAATATAGGAAAGGATAAATGTACGTACTTGGAGTTCTACCAAGAGTTGAATTGAAATTGTCTCGATCTGATCTTGTTTCCAAATATCCGGATTGGAGGATTCCAAAAATTTTCCCATCGGGAGTCACTGCAAATTTCCATGTTGGACCAAGGGACAGTAACCTAGTTTTAAAATAGAGCTGCTGTCAACGACCAGAATAAAGTGACAAAAAACATATTCAGATCTCCTTCACGTGGTTTTTTTCACTATTGTGAATATAGTACCAGTTAGCTGTGTCATAAATGGTTGGCTTCGAATTCAAAAAGGCAGTGGGACTAATTTGTGAAATTACGCTAGCTGGCTTTTCAGGTACGTTGTTCAAAGGCAAATGAACCTATAAAAATAAATACATTAGCGATTAACACTATAATTATGATGAATGGCTTTGCCTTTATCGAATCACTAATAACTTCAACATTGTATGTTTAACATCACATTAAAAACAGAGAGCATTAAACTAATCAGGTGCATTTAAGTAATGCGTATAATTTAATAACTTAAATTCATTACCTCCTTCTCTTCTACCCATTGTGAACAACAAATCAGCTCATACAGGATCGACCCTTTAAAATCTTCCTTATTCATACTAACACACGTTCTTGCTTTGAAATTGCCAAAATCAGGAACTTCTTCGTCTTTCGACTTTACAAACTCTGGTTTAAGTCAAAATTCAGAACTGAAAACAAAAGTAATCACATTAAATATAATGACAGAAACTATTTGGATTAGACTAGATGGAGAATAAAAGACTATATTTTAAGTTTTTAAATCAAACTGTCAACCTTGAGGTAGGCCATGTATTTTTAGTCCGTACGCACTATATATGTAAACTAGTGACTAGTGATACGAACCAAGTGTCAAATCTTTCAGATGCCCACAACCAACATTAACTTTAATTGCAATGACATGCGGCAAAATTTCTAGAGTCTGGCTGGAGTCGATGCGGATAAAAGTTTCCAATCAAATTGTAATTCCGTAATTCCGTAACAAGAATTACAAGAATGAACTTAGGATCAAAAGTTAGATTGGATCACAACACCGTAATCTTAACCTATAAAACTGTATCGGATAATCTGGAATCTAAAAGCTGCTGTCTGTTAACATTTTTGACTGTTTTTTATAATAATGTTAAACGAAACACAATTCGAACTTGAATTTGGTCGCATGAACTTTCCCACTAAAAATACTGTAAAAGTAGAACTGTATTTCAATCCTGTAGATGTCACGAGAGTCAAACAAACGTTTTCGCTGCCACTATCCCACTCACATGGGTCTAGTTTTACATGAAATGCAATGTGATGAAGGTACACGTTCACTCAAGATAAATGGTAGCTAAAAATTAACTTTTAAGCCCCATATTTACAGAATTGCACCGCAGTTCCTTTCGTAAAAGTATGGAAATACCGTGATAATGGTCAAGATGTCTAGAAATTTCATGCGGCAAAAGTAAAACATGCATTTTAAAAGGAAAATGTTACGATTTGATCATTACTTTCATTTTTGAAAATATTAAACTAGCTTGATCAAAATAAAGTTAGGTACTATTTTAATTTTATAAATAAATAATTTCAAGGTAGAATAAATAAATTGTACGAACAAATGAACTTTTGAAAAGGGGCACAACTGTCCAATTATGTGATTTTCGAAAGCGAATCCCTTCAATTACGTATACAACGTTTTAATAATTACGCGCTTTAAAAAATGCAACACCTTCTATTTATGCGATTTCTAAGACGTATTAGTTAAAAGGTTCTTTAAAAGAAACAATAAAATGCAGCAATGCGTTTTGGAAAAAATTTCACAGTGGTGTTACTTAAATAAGTGTTTCTGAAAAGTTGCAAAACGTTCCTAATTCTTGCGTTTGAGAAGGATCAAAGAAAAGTGGTCTAATCTTAAGTAACTATTTCAAAAATTATACAAAGCAGTTCAATTACGTGCTTTAGAAAAATACATAATGTTCTAATTACGTACATTGCTTAGTTAGCTGTTTTCTGAAACATAGAAGAGAAGAGCGTATAATTAATTAACAGTCCTTTAATTAATAACTCCCTGTCGCCATCGTATAATTATTTCTTATAACTGCCTTCCAAGGAGTGCCTTATCTGCTTAAGTTGGATTTATGGATAACTT
>JAAXYX010002189.1:0-18508 GCA_036851915.1 Ptenothrix huangshanensis
TCTAACTACACATTTTTAAAAAGGTGCAAAATCTTCTAATTACACATTTTTGAAAGGGTGCAAAATCGTCTAACTACACATTTTTAAAAAGGTGCAAAATCTTCTAATTACACATTTTTAAAAAGGTGCAAATTCTTCTAATTACACATTTTTGAAAAAGTGCAAAATCTTATAATTACAGATTTAAAAAAAGTGCAAAAACTTCTAATTACACTTTTAAAGAACTCAATTTTTAAAAAAGGATGCAAAATCTTGTAAATGCGTTTTTTAAAAAGATTCAAAATCTTCTAATTACACATTTCTAAAAAGATGCAAAACCTTGTAATTACACATTTCTAAAAAGATGCAAAACCTTCTAATTAATAAAAAAATCTACTAAAAATCTACTAATTATACAACTATAGAAAATAAACACATTAAGAATAGCATTAATTTATTTAATAAATAATATCATTTAATGATTCATTCATTAATTGATTCATGTTGGTTTACTCCATAAAAAATCCTTCAAGTCAAAATTGCGCTTTGAATTGTTGAGCCTTTATTTGTAAGACATGAAAGAAGCTGGTATTAGATTGAAGGGTTTACTCGTTTATCCTTGGAACATTAAATAATTTTCTAATGCAATTTGTAGTATTAGAAAATACTCGCGTATGTAAGTGGATGATGTGTACACCTGTCTAGACAATTTAGATTTTGAAGAAGGTGACGCAATGAATGGACGGCTACTGGTTCTTCATGGCTCTTCCTTCAGAAGTGTGTGTAAGGTGGACATGAAGGTGTACTAATTGGTGATTGAAAATGGGATGAGAGAACAAGGATTTTGGAGGAGAGACTTGAGAGGCAGTTAAATGGCTGGGATTTCTTAATTACCCACACTTGATGTGTGTGCACACGTGGACTTGTCTGTGTCGCATGTGTCCACCGTTGCTTTGGTCATGTAAAAGTGTAAGGATAAGCGAGTGTGAAGCGAACACCTTCCTCAGCTCAGCATTCATCGGCATGTGTGGAAGCGCGTGTGACATTGAAATCCATGACATGGAGCTTAATTCACATCAAAGTGTTTGTATGTGCATAACTTGGAATTGTGAATGAATGGATGTTGAGGTTAGTGTCGAACAGACGCAGCTCATTTCACCTTTCAACTTTTTCTGCGTCCCATAGTCCGTC
The DNA here is from genome assembly GCA_036851915.1 of Ptenothrix huangshanensis. Lineage (NCBI taxonomy): Eukaryota > Metazoa > Arthropoda > Collembola > Symphypleona > Dicyrtomidae > Ptenothrix > Ptenothrix huangshanensis. The sequence continues at coordinate 1,171 of JAAXYX010002189.1, forward strand.
TGTCTGTCTCAAATCCTCACACAGCCACAGTCCACGTCCACAGTTCCTATTCCTACTATGTACTTAATTATGTCTGCACAATCCACAATTGATTTCAATTCAACTCCGTCCACATCCACAAAGCGTGTTTTTCGCTATCACAACTAAAGCAAAAGCAACAAAGGAACATTTCCAACTTTCATTTCTCCTATTTCTTCCTTTTGTGTTCGTAATTGGTGGGGCAAACAGTAGATATGTAGGAAAATAAAATTTGGAACTATATATTTTTGAAACATTATTTTCAATTTTTCCATAAACCGTGTTAAAAGAGCGTACCATTAATTTTCAAAATAAGGTACTTTTTATGTTTGAACCTTCAAAAAAGATTATTATCAAAATACAAAACGATGTCATATTAGGCATCTCATATTAATAAGTTTTCAAAACAATGAAGATGGTTTACATTTTTCAAAGCAATTTTAATTTTAGTTTTGATTTTTACACTTTTAAAAAACAAAATTTTAAAAATTAATTTTTAAAATTTAAAGGTTTGAAAAATGACACTAAAAGGATTTGATTTTAAATAATTTCAAAATGATGTAAATTCGTTTCTGGGCGCTTTTTCAAACGTTGAAATGTGAATATTTGAATCCTTTTCAAAGTAAAGTTAAAAGGTTAATTTTAGACCTTTTCAAAACCATGCAAATTTGATTTTTTGCCCTTTTTAAAATAGCAAAATTATAAATAATTGACAAATTTTGCAAAATGGAGGTAAAATAACTTTTTAAACCGTTTCAAAATAATGGAAATCTCAAATTTTCTCAACTTTTTAAAGCTTTTCAGAAGCAATATGAATTCTTGATACCTTTCAAAATAAAGTTAAAATGACAATTTGGGAAGTTTCAAATCAACGTAAATTAGATTTTTGGCACTTTTTAAAACTAATAAAAATATAAAAATTTTAAAAATGATTATTACACAATTCGAACGTTCTCGTGAAGCCAAAACAATTTTGTGGAGTGAAAATTTCAGTCCTTGCAGACGCAAGTTTAGACTTTTTTTTACGTTGCTCATAATGCCTTTTAAAGAGTTGAAAACGCTCCCTCGTAAGAAGGACGAAAATGAGTTGAAATGCCGTCTGAAGAAGCAGTAAAGTTTGCTGAATGGTTTGATTTGCGAGCAAACTCATTCATCCCTCGTCACTTTTGTTCAATGACTTTGACTTGCCTTTACTCCTTGTGCCCCTGCCCCTGCCCATGTCCATGTCCATGTCCATGCTCTCTTCTCACTTGTCCTGTTCTGTCCTGTCCTGGCCTGTCCTCTTCTGTCCTGCCGTGTCCTTTCTTCTCCGTTCTACGTAGACAGTAATAATAATTACATGTAATTTATGCAGCTAGCCATTTTATGGTGATTTCATACTTGAGACAACGTTGTCTCCATTCATCCCTAGTGTCTCACCTTTCCAAATTGTTTCCAAACAATTAAAGTGCAATTAACACGAATTGACAAGATTTATTTACACACTTACTTTTCACGCATTCCCTTTTATTTTATTTTATTTTTACAGCGGTTTGCTTCTAAGTATTCCAATTCTAAGAACCACACCAAGAATTTTTTGCTTGCAAATATTGAAAAATCATTTCGGTTTAATTATACATACAGACAGCTCGGTATGAATATAATGAAATGAAATGGAGCTGTTTCTTTTACTTTTTTCCTTTTTTGCAAAATTGGCAAGCGCTTTCGTTTTTTTTTCATTTTTCTTGTTTGTGGTTTTTGCTTGCAATTATTTGGAACACGTAGATTGTGGTTTGATTGTCTATTATTTCATAATACTATCATTATGATTGTGTTTTTGATTGTCCAGCACATTCTGCGATAAGTGATTTTCTCACGCTCTCACATTTTGCACAATGCAGTGCAGCACGTACATATGTGATCATACAATAGATTTGAATGCACAACGATAGCAATGCCAATGCCATGTGCTTACGTGGGAACGTCTGTAACTGTTAAAAATGCATTTTAGATTTTCTATTTTATGACTTTAAAAAGTTGGAATTTTTCCTTTGCATTTTCCCAGAAAAAATTTGAAATGTTGAATTAAATTTACTAATTTTAAAAAGATTGTAAGCATGAAAACATTATTTTGAAAATGAATAAAACGTCTAAGTATGTAATTTAATTTCGAAAAAAATGCAATTTCATTTCTTTACTAACTACTTCTAAAAACCGCCAAACATGGAAGTTGCACTAAATTGAAAAAGATATTTTCTAAAAGCGTGCAAATCGCACTATTGCTGTTTTCAGAATGTCTAAAACGCCATTTTAACTTTTTTTTCCAAATCGTCTCTTCAACAATTCCTTGTTTCTAAAACGCGCCAAAAATCCAACTAAAATGGATTTTAAATAATCTAAAAAAATCTTTTTAACTGTAATTTGAAAACCGTCAAAATTTCATACTTTTTGTTTCTAGAAAGCGCCAAAAAGTATAAAATTAAAAAAAACGTATCTTACCTAGCCCAAATTATAAAAAAAGTGTGCCCTTTCGGAATTTTGTTTTTGAAATTTAAAAAACTGAATCGTTTTTGCCTTAAAATAAAACAAACCGCTTCATTTTTGCATACATTTTAGAAAACTTTAAAATTTTTGATTTTCAATTCAGACTAAAAACTAAAAGTATTGCTGTCAAATTATCTAAGACATCTTTTTAACTTGATTTTGAAAAGCGCCAAATTCGAAACAATTTGATTGTTTCGCAAAAGCGTTAAAAATTGTATTCAATTTATTTTTAAAAAAAATTGTCTAAAACGTTCATGTTGTTTCACGCATGGTTTTTGGAAAAGTCTAAGAAAATCTAAAGATTTTTCTGGAGAAAGGTGCATCAGAATCAGAGTAAGTTGGTAATGTTTTCAAAAATTCAAGTTCATGTTCAAACTGACGATGAGAGTTAAAAAAGTTCCCAGGTTAGTTTTGACTTGAGTATAGAACTGCGTTCGGTGGTCGTTGTGATTCTGGTTTTGGCGATGAGATGAGGAGAATGATGGTTGTGGACCATATAAAAAATGATAAGTTGTGCATATCAAGTAAATAATAATTAAGGATGGGATTTTGCTTTGGTTTTGGTTCCACTTTGGCGTACTCCGTCGTTTGAAAAATCTGCAAGGGGGAGAGAAATGTTTACAGTTTACATGGATTCACTGACAATGCGTTGGTTGCGTGATCATTACCCTCACGCGCTCAAAGATGCATTTGTTTCAATTCAAATCCCTGTTATTGATTTCACACAAGAGCAAGAGATAATTAAGAGTGCACGTGCAATTTTTTCTCGAGCAGATATTTATTTAAATTATAATTTGATTGCACCGCACTCTTCCACCTCGCTCTCTCGTTCTCGTTCTCGTCCCAATCAACTCCAACTGCCAAGTCTATTTATGTGTTTATTTCCTTTGTTTTGTTTGCTCATCGTCAGATGAAACAGATGCCCGTGGTATAGTTCGGTGACCGTCGGCCTAGGCCTAGGCATCGGTTAACTTTCCTCTTTGCAGTGACAAGTGGAAAGAGGAATGAGTCTACGTCTACTGCAACGCAAGGGAAGTAATTGAAGGTGGTTTTCCTTCAGTTGTGTGTTGTTAGTGCGAAGGAGATGTTGGAATGCGAATGCGAATGAGAATCAGAGGCAGAGCTGATGAACTGCAGTAACATAATGACAAGTAATAGAGTTCCAAACAAGCATTTCCACAGCCTACATGGAAATCGCAATGGACATTTATTAGTTTTTATTTATTCACCATTACAGCCTAGGAGGCACACGTGGAGTTTTTTATGGACACTTTTATATGTACGTATATAGAAATGTCTTTCCTTCAATCACCAACCATCGCATCGCATCTCATCTCTCCCAGTAGCGCAACTAGACTTGGGCCACGTACGCCTTGGACAACGAAGCATTTTTAAAAATACACTGAAAGATTTAAGATTTCCATGAAAAAGACGCATTTTTTAAAATTTACTCGAAAAGACGCATTTTTTTAAACTTTACTTGAAAAGTTGCATTTTTTTAATTGAGACAAAAATGACGCGGTTTGTTTAAATTTCCGTAAAAAAGGAGATTTTTTCATTTTCCGTAAAACGGTGAACTTTTTTAATTTTTCGTAAAAAGGAGCACTTTTTCGATTTTAATCATAAAGTACGCAGTTGCTTTTTAAATTTAAGCAAAAAAAGGCAGTTTTTTTTAATTTACACAAAAATGACGCCGTTTGTTTTATTTTACCAAAAAAGGTGCAGTCTTTTTAAAAAAATTTAAAGAAAAACGATGCGGTTTTTAATATTAGTCGAAAAATGCGCAGTTGTTTTTTAAATTTACGCAAAAATGACGCCGTTTGTTTTTATTTTCCTCAAATACGGTGCATTTTTTTNGCCGTTGTTTTTTAAATTTACACAAAAATGACGCCGTTTGTTTTTATTTTCCTCAAATACGGTGCATTTTTTTAAAAAATTTAAGAAAAACGATGCGGTTTTTAATATTAGTCGAAAAATGCGCAGTTGTTTTTTAAATTTACGCAAAAATGACGCCGTTTGTTTTTATTTTCCTCAAATACGGTGCATTTTTTTTAAAAAATTTAAGAAAAACGATGGGGTTTTTTATATTAATCGAAAAACGCGCAGCCGTTGTTAAGGAAAAGGCACCAGTTTTGTCATAATTGACAGTAGATGAGGTGCAGTTTTTTTAAATTTGACACTGGACTCATCAAGTTTTTTCCAGACCTACACTTGAAAAAACCCTGTGGACGCTACTGATCTGTGGTCAATCGACTTAAACTTGAAACCCGTGTAATCGCTTCTATCAGATTTGCAATATGCACTAATACAAGAACAAGAACAAGAGAACTACTTGTGCTCTTCCTCCTTGCTTTCCTACAGTGGTCTGGGAAACGCAGTTGGATTCAACGTAAATGACAAAGCCTAGTTTGTGTTCCGTGGCAGAAACCACAAGCAACCACTACACCGGACTTTCCAAGTACATTGGCTTGTCTTTCGCTCCAAACTTCTCTTCTCTTTCGCAGAGTTGAGAATGTACGAGATGAGGAACGATTAAAATAAGACAAAAAGTAAATATTTGAGAGAGTGTATCTATTTCTTATAAGACAAAATGCCAAGTATTATGTAGTGTCGTGTAATTGAAATGGGTTTCCGGAAATAAGATTATCTTCATCCTACTCCTTGTAAACTTACCAGGAGGTACTTTTCCTTCAAACTTTTTTCCTTATGCTTACTCTTAGGATTCACAGAAGGAAACCTTCCCAAATGATGAGGAATTTTAGTATTCAGATTAAATGAACCGATTGAAAACAGATATTAGACTTGGCGAGAAAAACTGATTTATTTCAAAAGTTGATCTATTGAAATATTTGCTATTGAAATTACCACTGGAAAAATTCCCTAGTTTCAGGGAATTATTGCCAAGTTTATGGAAGAAAACATTAAAAAATCATGTTTTACATCTGCTCTAAAAGTGTAATAAGTGTTTCATTTTTCCCTTGCTGAAAAGTATAATTTGAATATTTTGCGCATTTTCGAAAAGATTAATTCGAATATTTTGCGCCTTTTTTTAAAAGTTTAATTTGAACACTTTGCGCATTTTTTAAACGTGTAATTTGAATATTTTGCAATTTTTTAATACAAATAATTTGAATTTTGTTTTTAAAAAGTATAATTTGAAAATTTTGGAAAGTGTAATTTAAAAATGTTGTGTCCTTTTTAAAAAGTATAATTCGAAAATTTTGAAAATTGTAATTTAAAATTGTTGTTCCCATTTTGAAAAGTATAATTCGGAAATTTTGCACTTTTTCGAAAACTTTGATTTAAAAATTTTGCGACTTTTTGAAAAATGGAATTTAAAAGTTTTGCGCCTATTTTGAAGAGCATTATTCGAACATTTTGGAGCTTTTTCAAAACTATAATTCGAACAGTTTGCCTTTTTTGGGGAGTATTATTTGAAAATTTTCCTTCTTTGCATTAATTATTTGAAAATGTTTCTTCTTTTTGAAAAACCTGAATTCAGAAATTATTAAAAGTTAAATCCAAACTTTACTCCAATTTTTTACAAACTCATCGTGTTCCAACAAATCATATAATTTACCATTGCGGTCTCACCTTCACCCTGATTATCATTAGAAAACATTCCCTCCTGAGAATTGCCAGCAGTTGACAAAATACCTAAATAACAAAATGCGGAATGCATACGACGTAGCAGATTTGATTCAAAATCAATTATACATCGCATTATATTGCATTACATTGTATTACATCAAACAAAAGAATTGTGTCCTTATCCTTGTCGTTTTGTCGTCGTCATTATTCAAGTTGTAGGGCAAGAGATCCGGAAAAAATAAAAAAATCCTGGAAGCATTTTTCTCTCTGGGAATGCATACTCAAAGCCTGCACTTGCTCGTTCCTTTTCCTTGGGCCACGTTGAGATTACCTGAACATTTGTACGCTAAGAGGTGCTATTTTATTTCCCTCACGTTGGCAAAAGATCGATCGTCAACAGGTAGGATTTCCATATGCTTTCAAAACACGAGCTTCCTTAATGCTAATCTGTAAGGATGCAAATAAAATCAAATAACATAAAATGATACACTGTGCAACTGTGGACTTCGCCCACGTGTTCGAGTTCGAGGTAAGTCACTAAACTTTTTACACAGAAAAAAATTAAGATTGTTATTGTTGAGCATGACACGGACATGTGGCTCTGTGTTAACCCACTAAAAATCAATTTCCTTTCACACAAATTCCTTCCCTTTCTCATTATCACCAACAGCAACATACACCACCTAAAAGCCACTCAGTCATAAAACAATCCTAAAAATTCTTTCAAATAAAAATAACTCCGAGTTTCTTTTACCAACCAACACCAACACCAGCGCTATACTCATCGTCAGGGGCGTACATTTGTATGTGATGGGATTTCTCAGGTGCTCAAGCACCTCCGAAATTTTTCGTTTTACACTCCATATAATGCCGAAAAATGTGGAGAATTTGAAAAAAACTGAAAAAAATACTCCCTTTCAAAAACTTAATTTAAAAAATTAGTCATTTTCAAAACGTGTAAATTGGAAAAATTGCGCGCCTTCAAAAAAGGATAATTTAAAAAATGGACCTTTTTAAAAAGTGTAAAACGTTTTTTCAAAAAAGGTTAATTTGAAAAATGGGACCCCTTCAAATAATGTAAATTTAGAAAAATTACGCGCTTTCTAAAACGTGTTAATTTAAAAAATTGGACCTTTTTAAGAAGTTTTTTTTAAAAAAATGGGCCTTTTTAAAAAGTTTAAATTGGAAAAATTGCGCCCTTTCAAAAAAAGTTAATTTGAAAAATGAGACCCTTTAAAAAATTGTAAAAAGTAAAAAGTACGTGCTTTTTAAAACGTGTTAATTTAAAAAATTGGACCTTTTTAAGAAGTTTAAATTTAAAAAAATGGACCTTTTTAAAAAGTTTAAAATGGAAAAATTGCGTCCTTTCAAAAGAAAGTTAATTTGAAAAATTGGACCTTTTGAAAAAGTGTTAAATCTTGAAAATTCGTTTTAACATTATCAAGCACCTCGCGACAAATTCAGTCCCAGAGACGCCCCTGATTATTTCTATTTTGCGAAATCAACTTTGTCCTCTCTTAGAAGGAAAATTATGTAGCTTTATTATCCAGCAATGCGCAATCCAAGACCATAATGATAACGACAGCGATAGTGATAGCGATAGTAAGAGAAACAATGATAGCCATAATAAATTAGCATTTGTTTAGAATTTAAAAAATTGACACTTGATATGAGTCCAAATGATCCCAATCATTCCAATCATTACCTGTCCCATGGAGTCATTCCAGCTTAGGCATGGAAATGACAAAGTCAAGCTGCCAATAAAGTTCAATGTCGGATTTTATTGAGGAAACATTACCAATTCTTAACAATCCCTTTGGTAAATCGACAGCATGTGTGTGAAACCGGTCGCTAATAAAGAGCAAGATATGGAAACAACATTTTGCAATCTCACCTACCTGCGAATTACTTTTCGTAATCTTTTTTGACTGTCTAGTCAAACTAGTAATTCATGAGCAAGGGTAATCGAGGAAAATCGACGCGAAAAGATTGACAGTGTCGGACACAGCAGTAGCGATCCTATGATTTTTTTTCATCCAGGGCTAGGAAAAAGAGTATGAGTCCAGTGTAAACATAAATTTAAAAAACAGCTTCGTGTTTTTTGTAAATTAAAAAAGCTGCGTCGTTTTCATGTAAAATTTAAAGAAAGAATCGCTTTTTGAATAAATTAAAAAACTGCATCGTTTTTTTCCTAAATTTAAAACACTGCGTTGTTTTTTGTATTTTAAAAAACGGCATCGTTTTTTCATTAATTCAAAAAACAGCGTCATTTTTTTGTAAATTAAAAAAACTGCGTCGTTTTCGTGCAAATTTGAAAAAGACTGCATGATTTTTTTCATAAATTAAAAAAATGCATCGTTTTCGTGCAAATTTGAAAAAAAACTGCACCGTTTTTTTCATAAATTCAAAAAACTGCGTCGTTTTCGTGCAAGTTTGGAAAAAAACTGCAACGTCTTTTTCATAAATTCAAGAAATTGCGTCGTTTTCATTCAAATTTGAAAAAAAACTGCATCGTTTTTTTCATAAATTAAAAAAACTGCGTCGTTGTTCTGTAAATTCAAAAAATCTTTGTTTCTTTTACAACTCTTAAGCTCAGTGTCAGCGAGCAACAGGCAGAGTATTTAAAAAATGATGTGTAGGCCTACGCCTGGTTACGCTACTGATTCCCAGAGGAATATGTGCATTGATTATGGGTGTCCAGTCTAGTCCAGTAGAGGCCTATCAATCCTTCCTCGCATTTCGCATTTTACACGAGTCGCATCAATTCCATGTCGTGTGGATGGAACGAGGAATTTTTGGATAAGCATTCTGGTCCCAGTACCTACTAAACGAGCATAATCATAATGGCATGGTATGGCAGTGCATTAAATACTACATTTCCTTTAGGACTGAACACGGAGCAAAAAGTGGTGTGGAGTGAGTAATGGTAATGCAATGGAAGACAGATATTAGTATAAATAATGAATAAACGACTTTGAAAAGTTTAGCTAAAAATCCACACACTCGTTGGCACGTTCCTCAAGTATCCCCATAAACGCGATTTTTCATCACAATCTCAAACATGACCAATCATTATGCATTTCTCATTCAATTCTTTTCAATTATGTACTTATACTTACTACAGACGCAATATCTTGACTTTTTTGGCGTTTCTTTCCCTTCAACTTTTTAACGTGCAAATAATCACACGTGGATTTTTTCTGTAAAAGGTTTGATTTCAATCAAAGCGTATGTTTCAGCAAATTTCATCTCATTTGCACAATACTTTGAAAAGTCCCAAACATTGGCACAATGTTTCAGAAACATTTTTTTCATATTAGTTAAGTATTTCAAAAAATTCTAAATTTTCAGAAATATACTGTTTCATAAAAGTCTGAAATTCTAGAGAGAAACCATTTCAAAAATGCCTAACATATCAGAAATACACTATTTAAAAAAAACCAAAGTGTTAGAAATACTCTATTTCAAAAAACCTAAAATTTCAGAAATACACTATTTTAAAAAAACCTAAAATATTAGAATTACACTATTTCAAAAAAATCTAAAATTTCAGAAATACACTATTTTAAAAAAGCCTAAAATATTAGAATTACACTATTTCAAAAAAATATAAAATTTCAGAAATACACTATTTAAAAAACCCTAAAATTCAAAAATAAACTATTTCAAAAAAATCTATTTCAGAAATACACTATTTAAAAAAACCCTCAAATTCAAAAATATACTATTTCAAAGAAGCCTAAAATTTTACAAAAACATTATTTCAAAAAGGTGCCAAATTTTACAAAAATACTATTTCAAAAATGTCTCACAAGAATACTATTACAAAAGAGTCTCAAATTTTACAAAAATACTATTTCAAAAAAGCCTAAAATTTTTCAAAAACACTATTTCAAAAAAGTCTCAAATTTTACAAAAACACTATTTCAAAAGAGTCTGAAACTTCATAAATCAATTAGCGTTAAAAAATAAAACCGGAAGAAATACTGAACCAAAGTCTAAAATATTTTATAAAAGATATAAATAATAAAATAATCGTATACTAAAATTTTAGAATATTTAAAAAAAATATTTTGTGCATAGCATGTGTAATTGATAGAAATTGAATAAAAAAATGTAACATTACGGGTGGTCACGTTTGAGATTTTGGTGAAAAAGTGGTGAATGAGCGCTTTAGGAAAATAGTTGAGCAATGTGCATGGGCGTCACGTAAAATGATGGTAATGACTTTTTGCCACGAGTAATGTGCTGCCTAATAGAATCCCCAGCGTAAGCCTAGCACTGACGATGAGACGGGGTCAATTAACATGTGTAAATTGGAAGCTTCTGATTGTCAATGTGCTCGTGAGTGTGAGTGTGTGTGTGTGTAGAAGGCACACATTGCAGTGAAGAGTATGGAATGACATTACATTGCATAAAAAACACCATCGTTCCACACCGATTGCCAATTTATTCAGCGATCTTGCAATACATTCAATATCTGTATTCCCATTACCACCGCTTTCTGCGGCCTACATCAACTTAACTTTTATTAACCCAGCCTCAGTAAAAACAACGTGTATAATGCATGCTCTGCGAAAACTTACTGTACACATCAGACGCGGATTAAAAGGGGGGCTAGGGGCCTGTAGCCCCCTCCATGAAGATGAAATTATTCGTTGATACATACAATTACTTTTTTTCATAAACTAGGTACAATGCCTTATGTTAAATTTACCGAAAAATCGATACACTTTTTTTAAATTTACACAAAAATAGATGTACTTTTTTTAATTTTTAAGAAAAGTAGATGCACATTTTTTAAATTTTCAAAAAAAAACATGCAATTTTTTGAAAATCACAAAAAAACATGCACGTTTTTGAAATTTACAAAATAAAACATGCATTTTTTTGAAAATATAAAAATAAACACTGAGGTTTTTTTAATTTACACAAAAGCAGTTGCACTTTTTTAAAATTTACAGAAAAACGGATGCAGTTTTTATAATTTACAGAAAACAGATGCACTTTTTTGAAATTTACACAAAAACAGATGTACTTTTTTAAAATTTACAGAAAAACGTATGCAGTTTTTTTTAATTTACAAAAAACAGATACTCTTTTTTTAAATTTAGAGAAAAATTGATGCTGTTTTTTGAAATTTACACAAATTTAGATGCACTTTTTTGAAATCTACATATAAAAATAGATGCAGTTTTTTGTAATTTATACATAAATACATAAACTTTTTTTGAATTTACACAAAAACAACAAAAGTTTTTAGAAATTTTTCCGTTGATAAAAAGAGGTTTTATTCTTTAGCCCCATCCATGATCTTTTTCTGGATGAGATGTGGTACACAAGTGAAATTTCTGAATTCTCTCCCAGATTTCAGATTTGGATTCCAAGAACCAGAAACAGTAACAGACCAGGACCAGATGCCACACTTTATTCTGGCCATTTGGAATTTGTGTGGATGCTGAGGATTATGTGCATATGCGATGCTGGAATAAAACAACAATAATCATCATCATCACCATTGCAATTAATAAATAATGCTGTTGTTAAACTTGGTCACCAAGTGTTCTGGTGTAGGTGGTGGTGGTGGTGGTGAATTCCAAAATGCTTCAAGGACCGGGACAAAGTGTGCAGTTGTGCATTAAACAACGTGGAAGGAAATGATGATGACGGAAAAGCGACACTGAAGGGATGCAGGAACACAACACGAGACTGAGTATGTAATACTTTGGCGTGTGTGGTTGGGGTTGGGAGCGTGTGCACAAGTCGTAAGAGAGACTACACTCATACTCATTACATATAATTACGTTTCCAACTCCAAGCAGTTACTTCTTCCAAATCCCTATCACATCCTACAATTCTTATCGTTAGGAGATGAGCGAACCTAACTAGGAATCGTTTTCAGACTTTGTGCAATTAGTTTTTATTTTTGTTTTTAATAATCTTACTTTAGCGCTACTTTATTTTTTTGGACTGTATACCGTACTTTAGAAGTCACCAAAGTGGGTTTGCAGGTTGGATTATTTAGCCCAACCACGGCAACCCAGCAACGAATAGGTTTTTCACAAACTTTCTTATTCTCTTTTTTGGAAGATGCAAAATCTTCTAATTACACTTCTTCGAAAAGTAGCAAAATCTTCTAATTACACTTCTTCGAAAAGAAGCAAAATCTTCTAATTGCACTTGTTTGAAAAGAAGCAAAGTCTTCTAATTACACTTTTTTAAAGGAAGCAAAATCTTCTAATTGCACTTTTTTAAAAGAGGCAAAATCTTCTAATTTCATTTTTTTAAAGGAAGCAAAATCTTCTAATTGCACTTCTTTGAAAAGAAGCAAAATCTTCTAATCAGACTTTTTTAGAAGATACAAAATCTTCTAAGGATATGTTTTCAAAAAGACGTATTTTTTTTTAATTACACTTTTTCAAAAAGAAGCTAAATCTTCTAATAGCTCTTTCTCAAAGGATGCAAAACCTTCTAATTAAAGTGAGTCAAAAGCATGCACTATATTGTAATTACACTTTTTTAAACGATACAAAATCTTTTAATTACACTTTTCAAAAATAAGCAAATCTTCAAATTACTTTTTTCAAAAATAAGCAAAATCTTCTTGTTCCACTTTTTCCAAAAGAAGCAAAATATTCTAATTACACTTTTTTAAAAGAACCAAAATGTTCTAATTACACTTTTTTAAAACAAGCAAAATGTTTTAATTACACTTTTTGAAAATAAAAAAAATCTTCAAATTATAGATTTACATTCCAGTTTAAAAATCCTAAACTTTTTAAAAAGTAGGACCAGAAGAATTTAAAAAGTAGGACCAGAAGAATTTTACTTTCCCGCTAATTTCTAAACTTGTACATTCAGATGAAAAGAGTAGCATTAAAGATTGACTAAAAATTCATTTTATTTTAGCTGTGTTATTTCTCTATTTTCCGTGTGCTCTTTGCAGAAAAATGATAATTATACATGCACATGCTAGCGTCTGCATCTTGTTGTCTTGAATCTGTCAAGTTTGGTAAAGTTCCCTCGTAAGAGTTAAGAGAAGAGAGGAAGAACTGAAAGCGAGGAAAGGAAAGGATAGAATTGTCATGTGATAGAGACTAGCATTGTTTGTTTATAGGATGGTATGATGGCGTGTGTAAAAAGTAAAATCAAAACCAGAAGGACTTATGGAAATTACCCGTGCAAGAGACGGACAAAGGCTCCACGTGTAGACAAAGATTAGGGGAAAAGTCGGTTGGTGGTTGTGGGTTCATTTAGTTCGTTGCGTTTTTTCAAATGAATAGATTTCAAATGATCATAAGAGATAAATTATCTCAGCCTTTGCTTCGCTTCACTTTGCTTTGCTTTGCTTTGCTTTGCTTCGGCTATGGATGTGTATGTAGAGGTGACTAATGCTGTCATGTCCAACAACAACAACACTTCAAGTCCAAATCCAAGTCCAGCTTCAGCTTCCCTATTCCACTATCACTATGCCCAGCTACGACGGACGTTCCCATCCAGGGGCGTATCTGAGGAGGGTGCTCGGGTGCTCAAGCACCTCCCGAAATTTTTCGTTTCACACGAGGTATAATGGTGCAAAAATGTGGAGAACTTGAAAAAAAAACTGAAAAAATTACTCCCGTTCAAAAACTGTTAATTTGAAAAATTAGACATTTTCAAAAAGTATAAATTGGAAAAATTACGCGCTTTCAAAAAAGGAAAATTTAAAAAAATGGACCTTTTTAAAAGTGTAAAACGTTTTTTTAAAAACAGTTAATTTGAAAAATTTGAAAAATGGGACCCTTTCAAAAAGTGTAAAAGAAAAATCACACGCTTTCAAAAAAAGGATATTTAAAAAAATTAACCTTTTTTAAAAAGTTTAAAGCCAAAAAAAAATAATTTGAAAAACGGTACCATTTCAAAAAGTGCAAATTGGAAAAATTGCGCTCTTTCTAAAACGTGTTATTTTGAAAAATTGGGCCTTTTTAGAAAGTTTAAATTCGAAAAATTGCGTCCTTTAAAAAATCAATTTCAAAAGTCAGACCTTTTGAAAACGTGTTAAATTTTGAAAATTCGTTTTAGCAGTATCAAGCACCCCCCGTAAAATTCAGTCCCAGATACGCCCCTGGACGTTGCTATTAATCTCACAACGGCAAAGGATGGGATGGAAGTGCCTAAAATTATAATATTATACGGACACTGGAATGGTAAAACAAGTACAACGCCAAAGCCAAGCACCAACACATCGAAAAGCAGGAGTAGGAGAGCCAGAACCACCGACAAGCTGACAGGCCAAGTTGCTCACACCGAACGAGGAAAGCTTTTCCCCGCCCGCCAACCAAGTCGGCACGTGGATACCAGCAAAAAATCGTTACAGTCCATTTTATAAGTGTAGGTACAAACACACATGCAACGGAGACTAACGTAGGCACATTCATGCCTATAGGTAATTTTTTTCTGTTACTTACTTCCATCGCTTTACTATCACAAGTACAAGTACATAATGGTACTGAGTGACTGAATTATAGGGAATAGCGGTAGGCTCAGTACCTATGTACCTATCAAATCTTCAAATCAAGGGACCTAATTAAATAGAATAAAAGTGACGCTTAACCTTTCCTTCCTTGTATTGTTTACTTGGATCTTGATTAGGATTGAATTAGAACAGTTCGAATGATTATGAAGCTTATGTTACGGAATTAGAGCCCAAATAACAAGCAATTGAGGTCCGTCCAAAAGTCATTTTTTATGATTAACATATCTGATGCGATCGTTTGAATCCAATCAGGAATGAAGGTGGCTTTTGAACAAGCTCAACCGGAATCGTTTCAACGTTAAGACAGTAGAGCTTTAAAAAACTGAACGCGAGCAAAATTACACCTTGAGCAAATTAAATATATGATGACCAAGAAAGTTTATTCAAGCTTCCGGTAGATTTAGGCTGGGATCAAAAGGGGGGCTAGGGGGCTATAGCCACCTCCATGAAGACAGAATTATGTGCAGACACGATGAGTTGATTTCAAAATTTAAGGTGGGAATAATGCGATTTTTTAAAAATTTACATAGGAACAGATGTTTTATTTTAATTTACACAAAAACGGATGTAGTTTTTTTAAATTTACAGAAAATTGGATGCAGCTTTTTAAAATGTAAACAAGAACAGATACAGTTTTATAAATGTACTCAAAAATAGGTACAGCTTTTTGAAATTGACGCTAGACATAAAGAGGTTGTTTGAGATTTACACAAGAACAGATGCAGTCTTTGGAATTTATAGAAAAACAGATGTAGTTTTTTAAAATATAGAGAAAAACGAATGCATTTTTTTGAAATTGACACACAAACAGATGCAGATTTTCAAAATTTGCACAAAAACAGATGCATTTTTTTCAAATTTACACGAAAACGGATGCATTTTTTTTTAAATTTACAGCAAAACAGATGCAGTTTTTTCAAATTTACACAAAAACGGATGCAGATTTTTTAAATTTACACAAAAACGGATGCAGATTGTTTAAATTTACAGAAAAGCAGATTCAGTTTTTTCAAATTTACGCAAAAACGGATGCAGTTTTTTTTAAAATTTACAGAAAAACAGATGCAGATTTTTAAAATTTACACGACAACATTCACTTTTTTAAAATTTACAATCAATTTACACATAATGAGATTTTTTTCTTTAGCCCTCTCCATGATCTTTTTCTGGATCCGCTTCTGGGTAGAATACACATTATGTGTATTTAGCAATGATGGGATTACCGGCCACTTGGACACATATTCTTGACAGAAATACCGGGAAAAAACGAAGATGTAATTTGTTCAGATGTTCCCTGTATGTAAACACCTTACCAGTATTATTAATGGTCTTTCTAAAAAGCAACGGTGTAAAAAATTAACGGTAACTCGAGGTTAGAGTTTCTGAGCGTGTAGA
The DNA here is from genome assembly GCA_036851915.1 of Ptenothrix huangshanensis. Lineage (NCBI taxonomy): Eukaryota > Metazoa > Arthropoda > Collembola > Symphypleona > Dicyrtomidae > Ptenothrix > Ptenothrix huangshanensis. The sequence goes on from JAAXYX010002189.1 coordinate 17,213, forward strand.
GTCCTTACCTTTATATTCTGCCACATGCTACCTCTCTATACTTCCTTGATACAGAGCTTTGACTTTGACTTTGGTGCAATGATTCCTACGCATATACTAGCAAAGTAGAATGTCCTCTGCATATAAAGAACGTAGATATAAGATACATAAGAAGGTAAGAGTCAATAAGCCTTTAAAAATAGCTTAACTTATTAAACACGTAATTTTTCAACATTTCTCCTTTACTACCTTTACAGCTTTATTACTAGCACTAGCATGCATTTCCATAATTTGCATTTCCATGCATTAGTCCCAATTTCATGATACTAATAGATGCTCATCGCTCATACAGAAACTCGGGATAGTCTTTGAACGATTAATAGCTGCGGTTATAGCCTCATTGTCATTAAATTTACTGCCCCTTATTATCCTTTTTAACTGCTCATTCCTTCCTTCCTTCCACACTGTGGTGCTCTGGTTGATAAAGTAACCGTCCGTCTGCTCATGTTTACTGACTATTATATTAATTATATGAGAGCGTTAGCTTCAATATATCAGTAATTAATAGCTGTTGTACTAATCGTACGTACAACGGTGTCATAATTATGCCCATATCCGTCATAATACCATGAATTCAGGCGCGGATCCAGAGGGGGCTAAGGGGCTGTAGCTCACTCCATGACCAATGAATTATGTGTAGATATAATGGGTTTTTTCCAAAATTTACACTACATGTAAAGCATTTATTTATATTTACACAAAAACAGATGCAGTTATTTGAAATTTACAAAAAAACAGATGCATTTATTTGAAATTTACAAAAAAACAGATGCATTTATTTGAAATTTACAAAAAAACAGATGCATTTTTTGAAATTTAGAGAAAAACAGATGCAGTTATTTGAAATTTACAAAAAAACAGATGCAGTTATTCGAAATTTACCAAAAAACAGATGCAGTTATTTGAAATTTACAAAAAAACAGATGCAGTTATTTGAAATTTGCAGAAAAACAGATGTAGTTTTTTCAAATTTAGAGAAAAACAGATACCCTTTTTTGACATTTGCACAAAAAACAGATGCAGTTATTTGAAAATTACAAAAAAACAGATGTAGTTTTTTGTAATTTAAGCAAAAACGGATGCGCTTTTTTTAAATATACAAAAATAAAACAGATGCAGTATTTTGAAATTTACAGAAAAACAGATGCATTTTTTGAAATTTAGAGAAAAACAGATGCAGTTTTTTCAAATTTACACAGAAACAGATCGTCGTTGAAGAATGAAAAAGAGCTAAATGTTATGCTTTAACATAGCATT
>JAAXYX010002190.1:0-18501 GCA_036851915.1 Ptenothrix huangshanensis
TAGTGTAATTGTATGTAAATATTTAAGAGTGGATGGGAGAATAAAAAAAGCTATGTCGTCACCCTTGTTGATTTCATCTTTGATTTCGCTTTGTTACATTGTAACTTGTTGATCCAAGTCAAGCTATAATCTCGCCTGAATCAATTGCTGCACTTACCCCAAACATCCCAAACATCCCAAAGCCAAAGTCAAAACCAAAAGAATTTTAGAAAGTTCCCTTTCATCCTTATCACCATCGCAGTAAATTCCAATCAGCTGTGTTAAAATATGAAAAGCACAGGACAAGAGAAGACAAGAGGAGAGACCACGCGAGACTTTGTTGTGTATGGAAGTTCTAGTAGCCGTAACTTTAACTTTATTATGATTATGATTACGACTTGTCTCACAAGATTGACCGTTCGTTCACATTTTCATTCGGCTCTCTATATCCTATATGTCTGCATTTCGAATTGAAGTTTAGTCTATCGTAGTGGGTACAGCACGGCACTACTACAGCATAGGTATTCTGCCTTTTTGTAGTTGTTGGTTGTTGCGTTACTTTGCTTTACCTTGCGTTGTGAGGTAAAGCTGGTCTCCGTCACAAAGTATTAAAAATTATATATCGCGATTCGAAAGTCCATTATTAAAGAATGAGATCCTTTTAGATGATAGTCAGTGCCCAAGGCCTTCAATTTAGCAATTCAGTAATTTGGTCACATGACCAAAATCACACAGATCCAATTATGTAGGATCCACCAACTATGCATCTAATCATTCTGGTATATGGGTGTATGTATATACGTAGTGTTTTACACTTTTTGTGGGAACACCTACCTATGTAGGTGCTTAAAGTTGTGGTGTGCTCTACGTGCGTTTAAAGGGAATACTAATGCAGATATGTTAAAAAGGTGTGTGGAAGGAAATCTTAAGAATGAGAAAGGCAACAGGTAGGAGCTGGGCTAGGACCAAGAGCAATGCAATGGTAATGAGAATGTGTATAAGTAATCTAGTGTATTCATGTTTGTTATATACAGTTGTAAGATACAAAAGCTTATATCTGTATTATGTTTTCAGAGCATTTACTAAGATTCGCTTTTTAAAAAACCATATATACGTATATGGATTTTTACTTGAGTTGAAAGAGGCCCCAAGAAGAAATGCGTATGTATTGATGCTAGATATACATGGTAATAGGATGTGTAAATTGTGCATGGATGCTAATGTAAAGGTTTAGATAGGGAAATATAGGATGACGACGACGACGACGATGATGATGGTGATGATGATGAGCAGGTGTGTTTACTGCCGTTGCTGTTATTTAGTTGACCTCGAGTGTGGAATTTCGCTCGAGGGCTTCTGCTTCTAAATCTCTGCATTTTCCTCCACTCACCTTCCTTCCTTATCTTAAGTCAGAGGCAAGACAAGACAGTCAGACGAAAGGTAAAAGCTCAATAGGTACATATACAGTGCTGTATACTTATATGAAATACCTATACAGATACACAATATACAATCCATCTGACGAAGGAATATTACAATTGCAATTACAACTGCAACAAAACAAAACTATGTGACTACATCTCTATCGTATCGTACTTGGTTATTGCCTTCTTGCCTTTTTACCTTCATACTTCATACCTCCTTTCCTTCCCTAAACCAACCTCTCATTCTTTTTACTCACTCACTCACTACTGTCATTGTCATAGTCTATCGACGATGGTGAACTCAATACTAAAATTGTTCCAATAATTCCGCTTAATATATATTGACAATTCAAACTTGAAATCTTACAACTAAAATTTGTCGTTTGTGATCGAGAGGAAACAATCAAGGTATTTTAGAAGTGCTAGTGTATTCACATTACCCATTTCATCTGTACCAAATTCATTGCATTTTTTAGGCGAATTTTACTCAGTGGCTCAATATTTTGTCTAAAATCAATTGCAATTGGTTGCAATGCTCTAGTACCTACCCACATTAGACATGGACTACTATATGTACAAGTACGTCGAAGCCGACCCAAATCGCTTGAGGACACATACTTGTGCTAATCACTAAGTTTCACTTGACTGGATTTTCTCTTTTTACCATCTCGCTCTTTCTAAATGTTCTTTTACACTCGTAGTAGTAGTGTGTTGTAGATTATTGTTTCATTCATGATCTTGCTAGCTTGATTTTTACTCAACTTTTTGGCAAATATTTTATTGTCTTCCTGTCCTCAAAGTGAACTTGACTCGAGTGGAAACGTACATTCTCATTTTCATTTCCATTTTTATTACAAGTTTTAAAGAAAAAATAGAACATTACAAGTTTAGGAAGTGGAAGGAAGCTTAGGAAGTTATTTCAATAAAATAGGTTCAGGATCAAAATATTATTACATTTCTGTGAATTAATATTACAGAGGGTAGGACGTGACGCCGTGACGTGACGTTTCACGAAAAGTGAGGTGCGGCGGTCAAAATGCCATTCGATAATAATGGACACTTGATGGACCATGATTTGGAAGGTACGCTAACTTTTTTTAAACCCTAGATTTATTCGTTTAATTATTATATGTATTTAGTGCTGGAATTTATATTTTNTTCACGAAAAGTGAGGTGCGGCGGTCAAAATGCCATTCGATAATAATGGACACTTGATGGACCATGATTTGGAAGGTACGCTAACTTTTTTTAAACCCTAGATTTATTCGTTTAATTATTATATGTATTTAGTGCTGGAATTTATATTTTAAGCAATAATTGTTACTTTGCATTATTTTGATTAGGTTTGATTTGCAAATAGGTTGTAGTCGAATTTAAAAAAATAAAAAATGCATCGTTACGTAGACTGAATTTTTAAATTCATGTGTAGTGAGTAATAAACTATTTGTGAAAATTAGGAATTCCAAAACATAAAGTGGAATCCTTCCTCACCCAAGCGATGGCCCAGAACATTCAGATTCAGAAGCAACTAATGGAGCAGAATCAAGCACTTCAAAAGCTCCTCACTGAACAACATCATAACGGTGTGAGACCTACAAACAATGCACCGAGGAAGCACAGTGACTCTTCGACGTCATCTTCTCATTCGCACTCAATGGCACACAATTTTTCGCACATGAACAGTCACAATCAATCTTCGGGATCCGGTTTGGCTCCCCCGCCACCGCCGCCACCCCTGCCCACAGATCAATTTGAAGGGTCCCGTCCCTTCATGGATCCATATGGACGAGCCAAAACAGTACGAATCGGCAAATGGCGTTGGCCTCCTCGTGACAATCATGATGTCTTCCTCATAAATAATTCATCCAGTAGTGGTAATCACAATCACAGTGCCAATGGGAAAGAGTTTGAGGAGCATGAGCATCAAGGACCTCCACCCACAAAGCAATTGCAGCATCATCAGAGCTTCCCCGATCAGCTGGTGGTGGGCAAACTCCGGATTTCAAACGAGATGAGAGCCAAATTGGAGAATGTGACAGGAGGGAATAAGAACGGCAACGGTAATGGAAGGAAGGAAGGAATACGGAAGATTGAAGATGACCGAAAGAATACTTTGATGGAGAAGTTGGGTGGACGAGCTCTTACTGTTGGACAAGCGGAAACATTCAGCTTCGTGCCACCCCCACCTCCGCCTCCGGTTCATGATCAAATTCATCATCATAGACACCACGAAGTCATGCACGAGATTAAGGAGATGGCCTCGGTCAATAAATTTGAACACATTTCAAATACTAGTAATCATATGTCGAAACAACAGCAGCATCATAATCAGCATCAACAACATCAACTTCAACAACAACAGCATCATCATCAACAACAACAGCAACAATCATTCCAACATCACCAAATTCAACAGCATCACAATCAGGAGATGCAGATGATTCAGTCATCGAGTCACCAGAGCAGTCGCAGAGATGGTGGTCATTTAGTTGGTCACGGGCCCAGTTCTGGTAACTCCGGACTCCTTCATCACGATACGACGTCGAATGCATTGACAACGTTTTGCTTGAGCTATGGCCGGGTGAATTGGACGCTGAGGCTAAGGAAGGAGTTGCTTTTGCCATGGGAGAACATCGAACAGGATAAGAAACTTCTAAATCTGTTGTACATTCAAATCCTCAATGATATGAATAGCAACACCCTACGTCTTACCAACGGAGAGAAAGCTAAACTCAGACAACTCACCTCGACAACCAATTCCAAACTGAATATTGTGCAATACACCATTAAAAATACGGAGTTTTACTTCGTCGTCATATTCCCGGTTCAAGTCGTGGGTCGGAATAATTCAGAATTTTTCGGTCGCTACGATGGAGTGACGCATGTTGCTGTTGATTTGAAATCCTTGAAATTTATCAAGAAGGGGGATGAAGGCCTCGTCTGTGTTGAGAGTCGAAGGTATGTAACTATCTTTAATGATGCACCACAGATGTTTTGCACTTTGCATTTAATGTGATATAATTTGCTTTAGCTCACTTTAGAAGCTCTACTTACTTGCTTTATAGACTAACAAAATAACAACTAACGAGTTTGTTAATTATGGGAGCACTGCAGTCAGCAGCTACTTTAGACTAACTGCATAGGTACTTATATTCATGCTCTTGCTCGCATCACTTCTTCGGCATCGGCAGTCGGCAATGAAATACTTAAAAATGAAAAGTTTTTTTTACACATTCTCAATTTAAAGATGCTTATATTCAACAGTTCACCTGTTCAGCATTCACTCATAAACTGAGCAGTTGTAGTTTGTAGTTCAGTTTGAGTAAGCTCGTGTTTAATTATAGCTTCCACTGGCTTCTTTGCTTTTATTGTATCTGTAAGGTTAATAATGATTGCAAACTATTAATTTAATGGGCGCCTGTAACGAGTTGGGCTATTTTTTTTTTTTTAGTATTTTTAAGTCTTTTCTGGCACATACATATCTGCTGTAGTACCTTTTTGCAATTCAATTCAATTGCAGTGCATTACATTTCTGTTTACAGGTCTATCTTGATCTGTTTTTCTGTACTTTGACATATGTATATGTACATCGGGAAAATCAACAGTAATTTAGCTATGCTCTACTCCTCACTTATTTTAGGTTATTCAGTGTATCTGTACTTGATTTGTGGACGATACTTGGATGTACATCTCGTAGATGATAATAATGACAAAGGAATAACAATAGATAAAAATTTAAGGACAATCGTTAAATGAAGAAAGTAATTATAAGATAAACATGTTTTATTTAAAAGAGTAAGCAGTGAGTACCCAGATTAAAGTTGTTTTTTCTTTACTCCCAAGACTAAAAAGCTAATGATAATTATTAGTGGTTGCGTGGCTAATATTTTGTGACTACAGCTTATATTGCAGTGTATGTATACCTACTTATGCTGTTCGTGAAGGGGTAGCATATGCATACTGAAAATACCTGCAGCTTTGCTGTATGCGATTATGAATCAAACGTTGCATATCTATGCTGTGCTTGCCGAATGTGGAGGGGTAGCTTGGTTAAGTAAATGCGTAGGATTAATTAAATGGCTATTTAAAAGCGTTAATTTCATAAAACTTTCCCCCATGCCCACAGTTTAACAAGCGTGAAGATAAGAGAATCAAAGATTAGCGAGAGTAACGTGGCGATTCATGAACCGTACCTGTCCTACTTGCTCAACCTCACCACATTTTTGAATCAGTCTGCTGTTAGTCCTCCGCAAATTGTGAGTTTCAAACATTTTCTATTCTCGTTTTAATAAATACTTGATTTTGCATGATCTTCGTACAAAACCGAAAGATTTATGTGAAACTGTGGACATTTTAAATCAAAATCAAAATTCAGTCCTAAGTAATTACTAAAATCTGTTACATGTAGTATACATACTTGAACGTTGAATTTTTCATTGTAACTGCTGTACTTGTAATTACAAGACGATACAATACAAAACAGTACAATGGAACTCAAGTCTTGGTTCAGACAAATCGTTCAGGACAATTTCAATTTTGTACATACGTATCAGCAAAAGGTGAATTTCTAAAAAAAATTCTTTCACTAGGTATTTGTGTTTCTGGTGCGAGTGAATTCTAGTCGTTGTCGCTGAACGACTTAAGTAAAAATTTCAAATAGTTGTTCGTAACGGTTTCCGTAGAATTACGCTGTCAAACATGATTACACGCGACGTAATTTTTACTAAAACTACCCTTAAAGATTGAAAAAAATTGGCATCGAATTAGTATCGGTCGGAAAAACTGGTATTGCATAATTATTTTTGGTGTACTGATTAATACGTACTTAAATCTCTTAGGTAAGTGAAATAAAGACAGTGCCCGTGGAAGAAATGGAAGAAATCACGGAACAGGAACGAACGATGATTAAGCCAAATGACGATGGAAAACATTCTCTGCTCCAGTTTGCCATGAGTTACTTCAGACACATGGAGAGGTAAGCAAACGATTTGAATGTTTCGTCGTCAAAGTGTTTGGTTCATGATTTTTGGTTCGATTTTCAGTTATCAAATACTGGTTTGGGAAGTGAAGCTGATACCTATTGTAGTGACATTACATTCTCTGACGCCAATTGCCATTAATCGTAGTACATAGTAATAGAGTGCGTGTTAACTGCATTGTTTGATCACGTAATCTTTCTTGCATACTAATGAATGGATTGTTGTGTAATTATTGGATAGATACCCAACGGACAACGAGTGGACATGGAAGTCACTTGTTAGTAACGTCAAGTATGGTCAAGGCATGATCCAAGAGTCCTTGTTACAGCTTGACGAAGCAAATAATCAGCTAGCCCTTGAATGCTACGAAGCTGTCCTTTGTTACATGGGTGACTTGCAAAGCGATGTGAGTCAAGTGGAGTGTGTCTACACACTTCTGCGGAACTGTCACAAATCCTCCAAGATCATTGACGAACTCTACTGCCAACTTATGAAGCAAACAACGAACAATAACGTGTCAGGTCTAGCCGGATGGCGGCTTTTCACAATCATCACTGCTTACTTCAGCTGCTCGGAACTGCTCAAACCCTATCTGTTTAAATACTTGGAAGTGACGGCTTATGACAAACGAAGAAATTATCACGGAACTGCCCTCGTGTCCCTTCAGAACCTCAGAAAAACATTCAAGTATGGCGGACGAAGAAATGTTCCCAGCGTGGAAGAGATCACAGCTTTAACTGCAGGTCGCAATGCAAAACGACAAATCTTTCGTTTACCTGGAGGAAACGATCGAGTTGTTAACGTTCGTGCGGCCACGATCGTGGAGGATGTTCTCAACGAGCTCTGTTCCACACTCAATATCCGCAGCGCCCACGAAAGACAAGAGTTCAGTTTGTACTGCATCGTGGAAGGAGACACGTTCACGATGCCCCTTCAGCTGGAGGAATATATCCTGGACGTGACCACAGAGCTGACCAAGAATAATCAAATCTTTTATCTCATCTTCTGCCGGTCCGTTTGGTTCTACGAGTTGAAGCTGGACAATCCTTTGTATGTCGAGGTGATTTTCAATCAAGTCGCACCCGACTACTTGGAGGGACTTCTGGTGGTAATGCAAGAGGAGAGGATGAGTCAAGCCATAGTTTATGATATCACCCGAATCGCTGCATTACTTCATCGAGCTGCTGATCTAACTCAACCTCCGACACTCAAGGAAACCAAATATCTTCTACCAAAACCAGCTTTAGCTGCTCGGGATTTAAAGCCAAATCAGTGGGTTCAAATGGTCAACTCGCACTGGGTGGATGAACGAATCCACGACCTACTTCCTCACGAAGCCAAATGCGGAGTTTTAGAAATTTTACAAACTTGGCCACTTTTTGGCTCTAGCTTTTTCACTTTGAAACGAATCAACGAACCACAGCCGACCATCGACTACATTCTAGCATTGAATAAGTCAGGAGTTCACTTCTTGGATATTGTGACGCATGAAACGATGAGCACTTGGACGTACAATCAAGTTATCTCAACACGAAAAGTTAAGAACGAGGATGGACTTTTATTTTTGGATTTAAAAGTTGGTAATCTAATGCAACAACGGATTTTGAGACTGGAGACTGAACATGCTCATGAAATTAGCCGATTGATTCGTCAATACATTCATATTCAGAGGATAGAGAATACTGGCAGCTAGATGATTCTTAACTCCATAGAAAAGTAATAGGGTTATTATTATACTTCTGCGTAACACTTATAATTAATATACATACACAGCTACTCACCTTTTCTCAGTGTCTCTTTTCCTTTATGTGGAATTTTAAATGCGTTTAAAAAGAAATCAAGTTCATAGTAAGTGTAATAATATTAATAATTATATTATATGTTGCTGAATGGTGGACAAACAGTAAGCGTAAATTATTTTACTTTTAAAATATCTGATAAGCTTTTAAAATATCTTATAGGCAATTTTAACTTTAAGTAGGTAGGTCGTAAGTTGATTGACATGATGATGCTGAATAAATAATTTTGAAATTTATTTAAGGTCGTAACAGACTGATAAAGTTGCAGCTCTTGCATTTTATTTTAGTATTTAATTAATTATATTAATTATCATATAAATACGATTGCAAAACCATACACTGTAGGTTCAGAGAACCCCATCTACAGGTCATTTCATGTAACTAATTAATTATATGAGTAATTTTATCATTATATTTTTCACGTTGCTTCGCACAATCTAATTTTTAGTAATTATTATTAGCAGATTCAGCAGAAGTAATTACAACTAACACTTAATTAAACCTTTCGTATGCGTCAGTGTAGTATACTTACAGCACATTGAATGATTATTTATTATAATTATAACGTATGAAATAATATATAACTACTGTATGAATTTTGATTTGTAATCATAATAATATTCCTTTATAGCTGGTCGTAAGTTCTACAGTGCATAAATAATACAACCAAAAGTAAAACATAAATAATCCATATCCATGTGCACAGGATACATATAGTACATGTATATCGTTATCATGTTTATTCGATTTACTAGAGAATTATTTTGACCGTAAATATTTCGTTTCAGTGCGACTTTATATTCGTAGTATTATAATAGTTATGTACTTAATCTTTAAATACAAGATATACATGGATACATGTACAGGTAAGATATTGGCATACAGTTATATAGTTTTAGGTAGCTTAAGGTACATGGATGCATACAGTAACTGTAATGTAATTAATTTATTTCTACTATATAGCTAATTAACTTATTTGTTAATAATGTCTCTGCATCCCCTCCACTGGCTCCTCTATTAATTTAGGTAAATTTAGCATTTAATTTAATATTAATTAATTATATGGCATTACCAATATTTACAAAGATCACGTACACAACAGTTGCTGAAATCGTTTAAGCTAATTATCATAAAATAAAATTCCAATTTCATCAAAATAATAATGTACAATTATATCTACTCAAACACTATGCAATTAGACAGAACTCATGTGATATACTTTTATGAAGAAGAGTAGATGAACTTGCCTCCAATTGTTCCACCTCATAGCTCTAGTTGCTTCTTGCTGCCTATCTGAATCCCTCACATCCTAATCCTAATTTAGGTACTCTTTACTTTGATTGAAAATAAATAAGTCTTACCAAATTGCATCCTTTCATATATAGACATTAAACAAATGAAGTGTACCCTTGGTCTTAAGTCACAAGTCGAACCGAAACGTAGTAGGTACCTATTAATTATTCCCTAATATAATATCTCGAGCCTGCCACACTTGATTTAAACACTTTTCCAACAGTTCATAAATAATTACCACAAATACCTACGTTGCCTACACATACTCTCCAGTTAGTGTCAGAACTGCTTCTTAGTACTTGATTTTTAATACCTAATTGGAATTTAGCATGTGTCCATATACTCAGTAGCGGTAAACCAGATGAAAAGTACTTGAGTAGTACTTGCGTACAGTTGTAGAATAGTAAAAATTACCTTGGTGATTGTAAAGTACTTAAAAAACTACGATATTTGTATTGTAAGAATTCAAAATTCTACTTCCCGAAACAAAATATAGGCAATAATTACTTTTTGAATTAAAAATTGAAATAAGAATCAACAATTCATTATGTAACTCATACAGAAACAATTGCGTACTATAGTTAATAATAGTGTTAATAATACTAGGTAAGTAGAAATCAAAAAATATAATAATATTATTATAATGATAAAATGCTATGTCAAATGAATAAATAAAGCCGTCTAAGCAAAGGTTGCACGGAGACGATATTTAAACAATACTAAATAGACTTTTAATGATTCACGAGAAGTGCATATATTCCTAAATACAATTATTATAAATCAGTGATCCTAAACCTGGCCCTAATAAACATTACAAACTATTATTTTTGAAATAGTGTTACACTAAGTAGAAATTACAATATTAAAAATTATCTTCAATCAAACTCTTCCCCAAAAATGGGTTCTGCTACTTCGATACAATTACTCCCGTTGAAATTTGGACCACATGATTATCATTTTATTAAATATAAATATTTTAAATACAATTAAGTTTAATCGAGATCAGGGAATGATAAAGTTTAAATTTAATACATTTTTAATATTATATTGATGATTTTAAAAATTGTAGACAAGTTTTACTAGTACAGCTTATAGCAAAAATCCGTGTAAATTAGGTTATGTATTGCGATATGTATCATTACATTTTATAATGTATTAATATGAATGCGTGGACAAGAAGCTGATTAGAAAATTTCAATACGATATAAAAGTTGAAGGTGAACCTAATCACTTGGTGATATATTTCAATGGAAATATTACGCAATCAGCCATCTCGAAAATTGTAATATTAAATTTATGTGCAGCGAAAAAAGGCGAGGCGCTCATAGGTGTTACTTGACTGTCCACTGTGAAAGAAATACGAAATATTTATACAACTTTAACTATGCCTTAAAATTAATATCAATAAATTTAACACAACTTAAGTTTAAAAATATTTTATACCTGCAAAGCGGTATCATCGCTACCTCCACCCCTCCTCATGGCCTCCTCTTCCATTTGTTCTCTCCTTTCGGTTCGTTGTTTCATTCGACGAACAGCTAGCATATCTTTGACACCTCGGTTTTCTTCCTCCTCACGGCGTTTCTCCGCAGCTTCTGCTAATTTCTGCCTTCGTTCCTCCTACATATTAGCATTAAAAATTTATATCATCGATTTTGCTTTTGTCATCTACAAGCTCTTGGAAAACACAGTAAAACAGTTCTACTAAATTGGAATCATACCGGATCCGGTTGGGGCCGAGAACTTCCACCAATGGTCTGGTAGCTATCTTGCCCTTCCTTGTCCCCACAAAGACTACTGCAGCAGGATACCAAGGATCCCATTTCAATTTAGTGAACACAATGCTCTCAATGTATGTAGGTACTGTAAAAAAGATATATTTTTAGAGAAAATTGCTGGAATATATTTAAACAGTGCGAATACAAGTGCAGATCAACTTTTTTCAAATTTCAGGTTATATTAATGTTAGTTCTCATCTGTATGCACAATATGTACAGATTACGTTGTAGTTATTATTATTTAAAAATGTAAAAAGTACAACTACAAACTACTGACAAAGGACATGGAACCACGATAACGACCGACGATTGACAATTAACGATAAAATATAACTTTACAAAAAGTAGTAATGAAATATATATACAAAGACAAAAGTATTAAAAGAAATGTCTCACTCAATTAATGAAGCTGGAATTTAATGAAAATATCGAAAGTTCAAACTATATACCGTGTCATTAGTTTGCACTAGAATTTGGCACTTTTTTTAGAGTCACGTTCAAGATCACGCATTCAAGTTATGTTTTTAGTTGCTGTCACTCTTTAGATTTGTGAACTTTGTATATTTAGACATCTGTCAAAGTCAAGATCAGCATCAGGTGTCCGATAGTTGAAAATAACTGCTAACTAACCAACTTTAGTCAAGAAACAGGCAGATTCTTCACAGTTCACATCAACGACCGATTTCTCTTTTTCCCCAATGTTCTGGATGCATCCAGATCTCCAGATATTATTTGAATCTTCCGAATTAATTGGCGTCACACATTCAATAACTTATTCCTTTAACATTTAATCGACAGTGTCTAACTAAGAAAATCAGGATTTAAATCAAACGCAGCACATTCCCAAAAATTGGCCAATTAAATCAAATCTCGTCACTAGTAGGCACGTTTGACTCAAGACCAACCAAAGACTTGACGTTTATGCGTCGTCCTTTATTTCTTCCTAAGAACACATGTTCAGCTTTCAAAATACGTTGGCGCTACTTGTCGTTCGTGATAAAAAAAAACAAGGGCAATGTGATACACATGAAGGAGTCAAGATTAAAGAATGAAAAGAATGCAAGAATCAAAGAGCCATTTAATTTTAACTTTAACAGTGTTCTACCCTTAGGATATTGCTCTATACAGATGGAGTAATATAATTATTACAAGTAAAATTTTAACTGACTCAAATATTTTTAACATTCCGCAAAAATTCTTTACACGAGGTGATTAAATTCTTTCGCGATAACATTCGACCTCCGTATGCGTACTTTTAAACCGCATAATTATTTCTCAATCTTCTCCATATTGCGTTAAGCTTAGCTATTTTGCTTTATGTTTCTATGTATTGCCTTCCAGCAGGATGGCATCGACCGATAAATGACAAATGGCAGCGGCGAGTTGCAAGTTGCACCTAGCTTGGCAATGAGAATAAAAATGAAGCCCAGATTCCTGGATTTTTTTCGCACCGAACGAAGGAAAATTGGATCGAAATACCCAAATGACCATGAGGGGACGAGGACCACATTTATTTAGTCGTCAAATCCAAACTTGTCCTTCATAATCAGCCACGGAATATTACATTGTGTCACTCATTCTTATTTACTGTAGTAAGTCAAATTATTCACATTGGATACCTGGATCTGGGATCTAGACTGGAATATAATTATATCTATGTAGATACCTACGTACCTATATTGTATAAATCGTAGCCTTGCCAGGCTACGATAATCAAAATGAGTAATACCAAATGTGAGTGAGTCATTAACCAGGCATTTACGTAATTCTTCATAGCGATCATCCTGTAACTCATAAACCACGACTACGACTAGGAACAAGAACATGACATGACTACAACTGCAATAAGTAATAACGAGGTTTCCACTTCCCCTTCTGCTCGTGTTGGCTGTGAAATTGTGAATACAGTAAATAAACCTAACAAATAAAGATTGCATTGAAATCAATGGCTGAATAATAATTACATGTGCTGGTTCTGATTCCAAAATGATGGATGATGATGATACTAGCGCACTAACGAAGTAGGTAGGTGTTCACAGACACCGTTGTTTACAAGTAGCTGCTCTAACTACATATAAAATAAAAATAATATATACCTACATAATTAGCTAGGTATGTACTAGGTACTAGGTAATTTCCTCCAGTTACAGAACGAGTACATGCTTTCTTAGCAATCCTTGCTATCGACACTTCGACACCAAGGAGGAGTATGATGATAACGATAACACATGGCTAAATAATGATGAGGACGATGCTGACGATACACGATACCCACACCCGGAATTAAATACGCAGTAATAAATCCAATGTAAACAAAACAAAGCAAAAGAAAAACATGAAGACATTTTTATATAAACTAGAAGTCGTAATTCGTAAAGTAATGAAATGTGATTAAGCCATGATCCAAGATTGGGTAGTCCGTAAGCAATAAAATTATTGTAAGCATAAGCATGACATTACACTGACACATTACACCCCCTTATCTTTATTATCAAATCAAACATCAAACTCTCGATTCACAGATCGACTAAAGACTGAGCACAAATAAACAGTCATTAAATAATTAATTACCACTAATACCAACACAAATAACTGGTGTATCCTAAACCTCAAATATCTAATATCGCTATATAATGCAATTACGTTATTACGTTTTGCAGATTATTATTATATGCACCTACATAATGAGTATAGATAGACTAGAAGAATACGTAAATACGTATGTAGGTAAATGTATCAAATATTACATTATATCTAGTATCTAGTACTATCTAGTACTTAGTACTTAGTACTTACTATAATAATGATAATTGTGATCATCAAGTGTTATTTAAGATCAAGACTTTTTAAAAAACAGAAAAAATCTTAATCCGATCCAAAGTCGACTACGTGATCTCATTTAATTCATCTGTCATCTAGACATTTACAAGCAGTGACAGGCCAGTGCCAGCCATCGTCGTGTCATCGTCAAAAAGTCCATGCTTTTCCCCTTTTTTTAGCCGTGTCTGGATTTGGCTGTTTCTGTATATCGGTGTCAAAATCACAAAGTAAATTCAGCTAGCAGAAATTCACCTTGGGAAATGAACATGTACCTGTATATATGTACAAGAATTGAAATTTATAAGCAATATCGCAACACTTGATCTGTGTTTCGCAGTTTTCGCACGCAAGGAAACCAGACCAAGAAAGGTAAATGCCAGTGCCACTGAATAACTGAAATACTGAAAGAAGGAAGGAAGAGAGAGACTCGGAATAGAAAGCTCGGGTTTCTCAGTTCTCACTCGTTGTCAGTAGTATCTTCCGCCTCAGCTTCAGAGATACACGTTACTGTGACCACAACCGTTTCCAGTAAACCGTAGTAGTAGATTGTATAGGTACTTAGACAGTCAGCTGCCGACCTTCCTCAATTTGCAGGGGTTTTCACACATACTGAGCAGAGTACAGACACCACAGGCCACAGAGTCAGAGATCTTCTGTGGTGAATTTCCAAGTAGGGGTTGTTCGTAAATAACGTGTTGGAAACGTATAGGGTCGATTTATTCTCAAGAATACTGCACGAGTTAATACCTGTAATTAATTGCAAGGTGTTTAATTATTACATGACTATGGGTGGGTTGCTTTACACTGACAGCATTAGCGGTTGACCTCGGATACGATAATATTTCTCGCTTATCCCTATCCCTACTTCTACCACTTTACGCGCTAATATTCGATTGCATTTTATCTACGCCATATTCTACAATATTAGCATATTAGTATCGATCAGCAAAAACATAGGCACCTACTACATCATTATTATTATCATTATTAATTCTAATATAAAAACTTTGTTCAACAAACTAGTGATGTCTGATCTTAAGTCAGATCATAGTTTGCTTTTAGAATTGATATATTGATCCCAAGACTCGTGAGACTGTAGGAAAAGACTTGCTCTTCTATTCTAGAAGACAGAATTCTGTTCGCTCGGGAAAATACAAATTGATTATCTGCCACTTGAAATTCAAAACATGTCAACTTGTGTCTTCTGTCCTGGCTTGATTGTGCTTTTCGGTTTGGTCTTTGTCATCGTATCGTAAATGTGTTTTTCATTCTCATCACATTATATTCAGAACATAAATAAAATTAGTACCAAATATCAACGATTGAAGATCACTTTAAAATAGTTGTCAGTGTCAATATTAATCACCATCACCAGCATTTGTAGGCAGTAGGAGGGGAAATGCTTTTATTTACAGTTATTTGAATACAGTAATACAACAAAAATAGGATCCAATTGGCAATGTTATCCAACCAATTCTAATCCGATGGCAAATGGTGAATGGATCAAATTCTTTATTTCTAGAGTTCTGTTATTGAATATTGTGATTGTCCTTGTAGGTTGATTGTTGATTGTACAAGTTCGAGAGTGAGTACAGCCAGAGTGTAGTGATAGTTTATGGTACGGGATATAATCAGTGTATATGTCGAAGTTGCTGTCCATGTCCGTGTTTTGTTTTAATTTTGTGTAGTTACTAAGAACCAGCAATTAAACTTGAACTTAAACATAAAAGAAAACACCCTGGAAGGGTGCGTGAGGTCAGTGAGTTTCGTAGTTTGGTAGTGAGTCGTATAGTGGAAATTGATTGGCAATTAGTGATTGTTATTGGTGTTGTTCTCAGATTTGGGATCTGAAATATCTTTCTCGTGTGTGAAAGTATGGAAAAATGTGGGTAATTAATTCATAATTACTTATGCCTGTGGATGGTGAGTAGTGAATGTGAAGGAAGGAGAATTGAATATCTACTGACAACTGACTACGGAATACTGAATACGATTAGTAGGAGAATACCTTAGTGCCCACGAAACAACGATTGACGAAGTTGTGGGTGGATGGTGAGTAGCTAAATGCGTCGAATGATTTTCCCATTTTAATTTTCCTTTAACATTTAATAATTCTATTAGGATATCTATATTGTACGATGATCGAATGAAATGACACTAGAAGGAAGTCTGAAATGCTAGCTGCTACGTGCATGTCATATGTATTTATTTCATTAGTGTGTAAATTAGTCCGTCTACATTCATACTCCTATTCGTTAGTATCGTTAGTTGTTCGGAGTCGTTGTGTGATAGAACTAGCTCATCGTAGTAGTGATCGTGATGGGTAATAATACAGTTTTGCACTGAACTCGACTACTTTACGAAACATTTACTTTGCCAGAAGTTTGTACATTGAGATTTTATTGGAGTTGTAGTTGTAGGTCGGTGTTGGTTGTTGGTGTTTCCAATGTTATTGCATGCATGTTGTGGTTGCACATACTCAGGTTGACTCTTGCAAAGTCAGTTAGTACATCAAGCGTCAAAATTCTCATCCTATCCTGTAATAATAATACATTATTTTATTAATTGGCTGTGTGAGTCCAGCGAGAGTTTAGATTTCGATATTACTAAATAAAATAAAAGATAAAATACACTGAGTTATGAGTGTTATATTCAAGGTGTTTTAGCTTTGAGTTAGTTAACTATAGTCAAATAATTATATAATTCGAACCTTAAGTTAATTAAAAGCCACAAAGTTCTCAAGTTACATTTTGACCGAGATAAGTATTTGAGGCCTGATTCGAAATTGAAACTAATAATCGTAGAAAAGTGTCATTGTGTTCACCAGTTATCAAAAATTTATGGTTTGAAAGTGATGGATGAAATTAGTTTCGTCGACGCCAAGTAAATTAACACAAGCAATACAAGCTAATTTTATACTTTAATATGAGTTTGTACATGTGACGTCATTCAGTTATTTTACATGTATTGTTATTGTTATTTTTCTTGTTGATGTTGAACAGATCAGTGAGGAATTGCAGCAGTCGTATTAAGAATCGTGATGAAGACTTGAATTTAAGCCAATTAACTTCCATCTGTACATAACTTAGTGGGAAGTTAATTCTCCTCATAAATTTAAGGCCTCTGGAAATAATGGCCACCTTCTCTGGTCGTAGTCAATTATCGGATAATGCTACTCTTGTGACCCGCAATACTCGTGTAAAGAACATGTTGAAAATGTCTTGGATTTCTGTTTTAACGGTATTTGTTTTTGTAGTAAATACCCCGAACGTATTAGCAACTATTTCTGTAGTTAGTGACTTAACGAATGAAACAGTGGCAATTATGAGTGATCAACCTGCCAGATTCATACCAGATGAAGATGCTTTTTACGACATTCAAGTAAGTTGGTTATTCTGGTTCAGTTATTTAACTTGGATTCTACAGTGTACTAATATTGTTAAAAACATCTTGGTAACTGACTTTTTTGCGTTTTTATTTTAGGGCTATGTTATATACGCTGATCCACCCTCGGCTTGCACGCCTGTAAGTTGTCTATATTTTCTTATGTTCATGTCAGATTTCGGTATTCGCCATCCTCACATATTATTAACGAGGAAAAAGCTTCTATTTATTTCAAATTATTTAGGACTGATAATAATTAGGCCGTGCAATTAATGAAGTTTGCTCAAAAATTATCTGTGTAGGTGAAGCCGCCACCAACTTTACCATATCACGTTCACTGGATTCTATTAGCTCGTAGATACGACTGTGATTTTCAGACTAAGATTGAAAATGCTCAGAATGCGAGTTACTACGCAATCATTGTTCACAATGTCGGTTTAAATTCAACGGAAGCAATGGGTGTGTCGGATGCTTCAAAATTAAACATTTTTGCGGTTTTTGTTGGTGATTACGATGGTCAATTATTACGTGATAATTTTACTTACACCAAGGGGTTAGTTTATTTTACTCTTAATAAATTAATAACAGTGAATTAAGAATTGTTAAAGTTCTACTGGTTTATACTAATTGCTTTCTTGTGTTCTGTAGGTATTCCATTAGGATACAAGATGATTTTTCATTTAATGGGTATATTATTCCATTCGCAATTGTTATTGGAGTTTGCTTCGTCGTCTTGCTCCTCTTTATGGTAAGATTGGTAAGCGACAGATAATGTACGTAATAAGATCTTGTTTCTCTGTCTTCTTCGGTGTTGTCAGATTATATGCGTTAAAATAATTTGTTCCAGCTGACCAAGATCGCACCAACTGATTTCCCCCTTTTCCTCACCACCCTTCCCACCATTTGTAACATCAAAAAGAAATTCAGCACCGCATGATTTATATTTTTTGCAAGTATTGCATGTCTGATAGAGATAAAATGTATTGAAATCCGTAAATGTAGCAGAATATAGCAGTATATTTATTTAACTGTGAAGTTTGTCAAG
>JAAXYX010002191.1:0-18501 GCA_036851915.1 Ptenothrix huangshanensis
TATGGTGATACACAGAGTGTATTCAATTAGTAATAATTTCGGACGAGTCTTCATTCGTAGAATTGAGATCGAACTTCAGGTAAGTTCGTTTGATCTTTCAATTATAATTCTGGAAGGGGAATCTTGGAGACCGCCACTTTTAAATCCACACATTTAATAGCTAAAGCTAATTATAATCAATAATAATATTATTATTCAAATACTCTTAATTATCTTTATATCAATCTGTAATCCTCATTCTCCCTATTTTCTTCAACGCCAAACGCCAATCCTAATTGCTGCAGTTCAAATAATACTAGAATATTAATATAAGTAGCAAACATTACTTTCCAATTCTTCGAATTCGAGTATTAGTACCAAATAATTATATAATTATGTTTCTCACTTCGTATATTATGGCACTGGCAGTTGTATGCAATTATACACATGTCAGATAGACTCATAATAAGTTTCCTTGATTTATGTAATAGTAATTATTACTCTTTTCAAAACTTATTGTAGCTTAGTGGTACGTACGTACGTATACTATTATGCATTAAAATTATACTAGTAAGGTAACCTGCAGTAAATATTCTGCCTCATTATTGGGTTTTAAACATCATTTCTTACTGTATTATAATTATGCTAATCATTATCATTACGATTACCAGATTACGGTACAACGAAGACGAAGTACGATATTGAAAATTTCACAAGACTCCTTGAACTTCAACGAACAAATGAATAATTGTATACATAATTCTTATTGTAGCTAATAATAATAGAAATTCGTATCATTGTGAAGGAAGGTATTCAATTTCTAATTAATTATCATTATTTAATGACTGGCAGGTGACGAAGACGATCGATCTGTATAGGATAGTTGGGGTGAGGTGAGACTGGCTGGTCAACTGACTGCAATAATTATAATTACATACAGTAGTCTGTATGGGACAGTCCTCAGAATAAACTTCGAACTACATTCTTTTCTTAATGTCTTTATTAGAAATGCAAAATGCAATACAATTGATTATTGATCCTTCTAGAAGGATTCTTTGAAGGGGGCGCTACTTCGGAAAATATATTCCTAACCTATGGACTACCTCAACAACAGACCGATGACTGATGACGGTGACTGGTAGTGTTGGTTGGAGGTCGAGACGTGGTATGACATCAGTTTCGAATTTTAAATGATGGCAGTATTGTGGCAGTCGCGTCGTGGTCGTCATCATTTTGAACTACGTTTTTTTGGTAATTTAATACTTTACTAACTACCAGAGCAGAGATGGTGTTCTAATTGAATTAAATTCAAAACAGGTCACTGCAGAGGATGAAGCCAGCTTATTCTTCACAAGTGACATCACGAAATTATCAACATTTTATTTCATTCCTCATCCTCATCCATCCATTTAATCCAGCTATCATTTTTGATTGGCATTAATTACCTCTAGTCGTTCTTTCTTATTTCCCCTATAGTACGTAGTACCTACTTGAATACTCAGCCTCAACTGAGCACTTATGTATATGAATATGAAAATTATTGAATGCCTTGTCAAACTTGTCATCTTGTCTCACCTTGGCTTCTTTTCCCCATCACTTCAAGACAAGACACTAATAGGTCACGAAGTGACGAGTGAAGACTTTGAGACAGACAACCTCTCTCTTTTGAATGTTTACAACACAGACGATTTTTACACATGGACAAATTAATAGACAATAATAATAATCAGTACTTGGCGCACTTCACAACAATGTTTTCTCATTTCTCACTGAATTCCGCTTGAGTATAAGCCTTTTAATCATAGTAACATTAATAATGTTCAAAATGCTATTTTATACACTCGTTGACTTAGGTAAATGTTAATCTTGTCTCAACTCCTTGAAGTTTTTTGGCATAACTCCATTAGAAATATAATTAGTTGTAAGTAGAATCGTATCGATAAATCAGTACTCAGTGACCAGTACCGTCTACAGTTACTATACTAATCTTCCTTACAATTAAAAGGGCGACAATAACCTTAATCGAAAGAATGACTCGATAGTATATTGGTATCTTTACTTTAACTTAACATTGAATTCTATAATATTTAATTAATAATTATAGTGTTTCAAGTCAATAATGACTTCAAGTTCAAGTGAACAAATTACTAACTAAGCTACGGTTAGTTAGAAGAAGTAATTATACCATGCTAAATTGAGATGATGTGCGTTTTTCTTTTCAGATTTTTAATGACATTGTTTTGCGTGCGAGCGCAGTTTAGTATTCGCTACTAGCTTGCTACTACTAGTAGATAATGTATTTTTGTTCCGTTTCTTTAACCCAGAATTTCAAAATTCCAAATGCTACTTAAGACTTTGGAACCGGTTGCTTTTAGATAAAGTATTTGCTTTGGGTAGTACCTATTGTAATCGTAGTGTATTCAGTATTATTTACGTTTTGGAAGCAAAGATTGGTTATTAACTGTGACGATAATGGTAATCTAAGGATTAAAATTAATGAGTACCCAAAATATTGTTACAAACAATGAATTAATTTTTTTATTCTTGTGAAGTTGTTAACTTTTTCAAATTTCAATTTGGGGTCGGATGTAATAATTTACTGGTGTTGGATTGGTTTTAGTTGAGAAATAAGCTTATTTTAATTTAATAATCATGATTATTATGTTCACGCAGCTATTATTCCAGTGTTAAGGATAAAGTTAAAAGTTTTGCAAGAACATATAATTATACTATCAATAATATTATTTTTACTGAGATAAAATTGATGATAAATTTTTACGTAATAACGTACCTAGCATCAGACCGAAGCTGACTAACAGACAGAGACAGAACTAGAACATAAATTTTAAAAATTATGTTTCATAATTAGGTACTTAAGCGAATGAGCTATAATGTACTGAATACACTTTTGGAATAATAATAAATTATTACATAGGAATACATATTACTTAATATTGAACTCATTACAATTGACAATAGACAATCATAGATATTAATTAGATGGAGCCTAGGTAATAAACAGTTAATTAATAGTTACATACGTATAATATTAATGATAATCATTGTAAATTGTACTGAACAACTAACGGTTACACTTTTATACTTTGCTGCTTTCGTTTGATTCGGTGGTCGCGTCGTGTCTGGTCTTGTTTTCAATTATTATGAACTTATTAATGAATAAAATTTTGCCTTAAAAATTGAATTCAGTCTCTTCATCCAGTCAATTTTCAAATATTTATGAATTTACCATGATCTGATCAGAATCAGATAGAGATGGACAACTGACTCAACTCTCAACTGAATGAATCTACTAGAAAATTAAGTATGCATTCATATCGTTTTGTTTTACTGTCTGGTTTGTTTGTTTTTTGATTTTCAATAAACATTTTTGACGGTGTGCCAAGTTGGATGCGATGCGATGTACATTTCTGTAATCGCCCTTAGATTCGTTTCAAAAATGACGGATCTGAATCACCTGAATAATTCAATCTAATTATTTAAAGAGACACACTTCGCAGCAATGCACACAAATGATATATACTTACATACATACAAATGACAAAAATTGTCCCTTTTTTCTCATGATTTTGTGGTGTACTTTGGAAGTGGTTGTGGTAATCAGCAATAATTACAAAACAAGTTTGTATTTTTGAATTATTTTATTAAATATCTTGCTTTCCAATTTCGATCTTCCATCCAGTAATTCTGTCTGTAGTCTGTATGTAGGTAATTACTTATCAGTTTGTTGGTATTGGTACTGGCTTTGATTTGGATGTACTATTAAGTCCTAAGATCTCTTCACTAATTAGCAATAATAATTGAATTATTATGTAATGATTAGCTAAAGAGTCTTGTCTTGAATATTTTTTGTATCTCTATAATGTGAACTTCCATTCTTCCATCGTATGCGTACTCGTACTTCCATGTAAACTGCCTTGTCTAATGTAAATGCAATAGTTTAAGTCTTCAAGATAACAATAATTTATTACTGTTTTTTTGTTATGTTTCAAAATTTTGCACCACACACTTGATCGTTGAGACACGCTGTAGTTTCGTTTCAATTCACATCACAAAAACTTGGTTTTAGTTTATTGTATTATTTTTTAAATTAGTTTACTTATATGATTTTTGTTGAATTATCCTTTTAAGTTGCCATAAAACGATTCTGAATGGATTTACTAAAGATGGTTATGGTTGAACGTTGAACTTGAACAAGTAATTTCGTAGTTGGATTTGGATGGCTCAAGTGCATGCATTGCATATAAGTAGAAAGTATTTTTGTTGACATTTTGTCATTGCATGGGTGTAATTGCAATGACTGCAACTGATTTCAAAGGTACTACCACAATTCGAATTTCGATTTAAAAAAACGAATAGAGCATGAATTAGTCTGAATTACCAAGAATGCATACGAGAACTGCTCGAACAACGGGTACACTTTTAAAATTTGACACCAAAAGTAAAAACAACACAAACAAAAACAAAACTTATAATTACAAGATTACAAGAAGTGTAGCACTGAATTTTGAAATTTTCAGATTTAATTGATTATCGTATAAATTAAAATAAAATGCTAATAAGTAAAATGAAACGTAGAGTATTGTAAACTAAAGCCCTGCAAGTAATTTTCAAATTTCTAAAAACTTCCGATAAATAGAGTATAGAATAAAGGTGAAGCTATCAATGGGTAAGCATTATTTGTTAACGTTAACAATATAAGAAACGAGAAAAAAACTGAAAATCTTCGTTTCGTTTGATTGTGTTTCCATCTTCCGCATGAGTTCGAATTTTCATTTTCACAAACGCTGGTCAAAGGTCAACTGAACTAAGTACATGGTGAAGTGGATAAGTCACAGTAACGACGGTGAGAGCAGAACGAGAACAAGCACGAGAATGAAAAACCCCAACGGTAAGTGTCATTAATGAGCCAAAGGTAATCAATCGCAATATACTGGTTGTACACCTACCAGCAAAAAAACTTTTCATACAATGTTTTAAATTATTGACACAGTCGGCTTGAAACAGTTCAACAGTCGGAGTGATAACCGTTGCTGTTACAGATTGTTATTTCCGTTTTTTTCAAGTTCATTTTTATAGATAGTTTCGAAGAAGTGTAATTGACTGATCGTGAGACAGAAGAGAGAGAGAGAGAGTGAGTCTGCACTAGCTGCTCGGAGGAATTTCGCGAGTCGTTGTTCTGAAAATAAAATCAGCCCATTACTATTATTTCCTTGACGCTGTAAACGACCTTCAATTAATTTTTTATTATATTAAAACTTATTAACTAGGATTTTTGTTGTTAGCAATGTTCAACCAACTATGCACTTATTATTTTGTAATATAACATTTGAATATAAATATTTGAACTTAGGCGTGAAAACTGAAAGTACGATATTTCCCCCAAAACTACAATTCTAAATTATATGAGTATAGAATAAAGTAGAAGGAAGCGAGACTATTTGTGGCATAAAAATGTTTAAAAGTCAGGATAAAGAAGAGGAGTTGTGAAACTGTTTTTTAACTTATTAGGTACGAACTATCTGATAAGATACAAATGTTGGAATTCTTTGGAAAGACTGTAAAAGTTGAACAAGAATGAGCAAAAAAACAAAATCATATTTTGCTGGTAACTTAACAGATAATTCCATTTACTACTTGTTTCTCTGTTACATTAGTTGTGTACAAATAATAAATTCAATTTTTTAGAACAGTTGTTTTCACAATCTCTTTTCTCGCAAATAATTCATCACTAAAACTAACTAATGAATGATTTGAACCTGAACAATCAAATCAGTCTTATACGTTAATTTAAGTTGTATAAACGGAAACAGAACATTATTTTTCAAATGATGAGGTAGCGAGAGATAGCCAAATTTGTCTAACTGCAAAAATTTTTACCCTATCGCGATTTCTACTTATTAAGAAACTTATCAAAACATCATGTAGGTATTGACTATCGATGATAGTCTTATCTACGATTTGTGTGACATGCATCCAATACCTATATATAATAATACAGATACGCTCAGAGAATCCGGTACTGGGCTTATGCTAGTATCGATATCAGTATTTGCTTTTTTGTCTCGTCTGACGGTTGAAGGAAGTGAACTGACAATATTAGTTATTTTATGAATTATTAATATCCTGATACGCATGGAAAATACATTTACAAACTAAATGTTTGATTGATTGAAGATTACGACCTGACTTGAGAAGCAAAGGCAAATGTGAAGTATACTTTAATTCATTATTTTGTGGCGTACGAACATCTGGGAGAAAGGAACTTTAGTGGAGGGAGCATTATAAGTATTCACACACAAACCAACGTTTCAAAATGTTTGTAGGATCGCTAAACAAACAACTACATCAACTTCAAATTAGATTCACTACAATAATAAAGGGCAGATTGTCGCGTTGACAGACAGTTGATAAATAATAACCAGCAACGTAGCTTAGAAGTACAAATAAGTGCTTTTAGAATCAAAGTTTCAAGGAATAATATGTAAAATTGATTTGTTAATTTTATTTCATTCTACGTACATTCCTCTTGACTACGTCGTACACAACGCGCCACTTTCCGTTTAAACTCAATATAGTTTTCTCTCCATTCTTTCTGCAATTCAAAAATAAAAACACATCATGTCATAACAATAAAATAATTCAACACCTACCGTAAAACTTCAAATAATTCCCCGGTATATTATTTACAAGAATGAGATGTTGTCGGTACTACTATTCGAGGGTGGAGAATTATATGAGAGGGGAATTATTTGCTACAACACAAATCAATCCAGAGCCGAAGTACGTATATTTATTTGGCTTTCGTTTCTCTATCGCTGTAAACAATGTGAAATATTATATAATTACACATGAGGCATGTTAGGTATACAATGCACGCAGAGAATTTAATGGTAAAATTAATTTTCCTACCTACCTAGTATGGCTGGGAACATACAGTACCGATTTCAGTGTTCTCTCGATTAATGTACCCTTATTACAGGGGGGAGGAATTATTTACAATCTCAGCATGAGAATCCGTACATTATTCGAGGGTGGGGAATAAATTCAGGGGGGGGGGTTGTTTGAAGTTTTACGTAATCATGCAACATCTTCGCATCATTAAAGCATCAAATATCTTTACAAAATGGCCCGAATAGGTCTCAAATAAATACGGTGACGGATAAACAGTAATAATAAATCGAAAATCTCATAATCTTCAAGAAAATGGGATAGTGCTGTGAAAAGGAACAATTAAATCCTACATACTGGCACTGAAGGTGCAAAACTTAACACCCTCCCCGACAACGCGTAACCTACGACCAAGTTGTTGAGTTTTGCATCTTCAACTACGGTATCATTTTTAGATTTAAGTTGTTGTTAAGGTAAGAAAGTCAGTGCAAATGCAATCATCTTATTGAGCACAATGAAGAAAGAAAGAGAATTGTAATAATACTTATTAATTTAAGCAAAGCTTTCTATTACCAGTTGTAATCATTATCAGGGAAAACGAGATAGTTGAAGAATTTGAAGAAAGTATTTGTTTTTTGTGGCCCCAGCTCCACCGACACGACGGTTACCACTACGGTTAGTTTGTGATTTTTGATTACCAGAGACAATGGTAAATGAAATCACTGGTATAAATTGCCTGCAGCTACACTGATCATAGTTTGGTAAAAATTTTTGTGCCAAAATTCAAAATTTCGGCACAAATTTTTAAGTAAATAAGAAAAAATTGCCCAGTTGCATTTCATCTGATATTGATTTTGCATTTAGAGTTGATGATTATCAAAAATCAAATGTTTCTTTAATCAAATTCATACATTTGTTTTTTGCACGTTTTTCACACAACTATGTGTGATGCTGCAGCTGCATGCTCAGAACGGCTCCGCTCGCCATAAAAAACACATCACTGTTCGTTGGGCGAGACGGTAGAATTTAAAATAATTAATTTTAGTTGGTTTTAGTAATTATATTGCCATCAGATTTAGCAGTCTATCTGCCACAATGATAATAAACTTAATTTCTTTAATCAAATTCATACATGTAATTGTTTTTTGCACGTGTGATGCTGCAGCTGCATGCTCAGAACGGCTCCGCTCGCCATAGAAAAGCACTTCATTGTTCGTTGGGCGAGACGGTACAATTTTAAATAATTAATTTTAGTTGGTTTTAGTAATTATATTGCCATCAGATTTAGCAGTCTATCTGCCACAATGATAATAAACTTATTCGTTGTAAAATATTTCGTCATTTGCCAAATAATTGCAACTATTAATGTGATTTCTGTAGTCGGGTAAATGTTACCCTCGGTATAAACTAGGAAACTTTTCCTAGTTAGATTTTACTCGCCAAGCGAAGGTAACTCGCTCCGCTGGTTGACGCGACCAGTGTAGCTGGCTCCTATGGCTACATACGGCTAATCAGTTAAAAACATTTACCCTAGTAAATGTTACTCTAGTAAATTGCTCGGTGGAGCTGGGGCCTTATTAGAAGAAAGAATTTTTAGAAAACAGTGGCATGTTTCTGAACAATGATGTTCGATTTTCGAAAATCAGTATTCCAGCACAACTGTGGCATTGGGATTGACAGCCTTGTTGCGACAGCCAAGGTTGAGTGGCAGACACAGTGAATTATACAAAGGGAATTTCACAGCATACAAACAAAAAATACATACCACACGGTTTGTCTAGAATATAATAAGTTTTTAAGTAGTACTTAAATAAATATTAGTACTAACCGCGGCATCCACATTGGCAGGGCTTTCATCATTGGGATCCGCTAACATGGAAATGACTGATATGAGAATCGTCTCGACCGTATGAACGGGTAACCATCTTTCCGATGCCTTTTCATAGCCCCATTTGTCATCTCCGGGCTCGTGTAAAATCGAAATGCACACATCACCACTTTTGTCAACTACACAAAAACAGAAGTTTGCAATTACAATCATCACCACCTCTACAAAATAATACTACTCCCAAACCATGGTAAAATCATCCTTTACAAATCATGAAGCTTCTTTTGCTTGTAAATGTATCTGTATCTAGTTGCTAGAGCATGCTTTGTACTTACTGTTAGGATGCCATATTTCTGTTATAAACTTCATTTTCGGAGGGCGTAAGGGATATTCACGTGGAAAGTACAAATGAGCCTTGAAGAAACCCCCCTCACTAGTTATTTACGAAAAACACAAAAAAACAATCATTTTAAGTCCATTAAGTCACCAATTCCACAAACATCAAGACATACTCATCCCTAGCAATCAACGGGAATGCATAATTGTGATGTTCACATAAACACTGAAGTACACCCCCGAGGTTGGCAGACTAATATTCTAACCACCTTTAGTCTACCCACCTTGGATTTATCCCAGGTTCTGTTTAAAAGCGATGTGGCTTAAATGCATGCAGAATTTTAAAATTTACTATGGGATCTTTTTTCAAAAAAAGTTACAGCCCCGTACATTTTACGTTTGCAAGTATAACGAGTTTACTGCGAACATACGACAGGATGTACCTCTAATATATAACATGGGAACTTTGCATCACCTAATTAGGTAAGTACTTCAAATCCAAACATAATTCCAGAATGTAACGAATACCATAGAG
Organism: Ptenothrix huangshanensis; assembly: GCA_036851915.1. NCBI lineage: Eukaryota > Metazoa > Arthropoda > Collembola > Symphypleona > Dicyrtomidae > Ptenothrix > Ptenothrix huangshanensis. The sequence goes on from JAAXYX010002191.1 coordinate 9,588, forward strand.
GACACGATACAAACAATGATCATGTAATATTTCATATTTAGTGTCATAACACTTACTACAGAGTATCGGGTGGACCTATTATGAGAACTTCCCATCGGTAAATATCATTGTCGTCGATAAGCCCAGCGGAAAATCCTTCCACGGGATTCTTATTGAGCTCTGAAATAATCATACACAAAAAATATTAGATTATATATCACAAAACAAGATAACTGAATTGAACATAATCGTAACGACAACATCAACAACAGTGTGAGATGACCTCACATGAAATGACCGACGGTCATCATCATATTTCACAACAGCTGTAACCTGTAACTACTATCTAAAATCACTGTCAAATTAAAGAAGACCAGGAAGGCACGTGAGTGTCTCTATGCACCAGCTAGTGAACCGTACACCTGAACCTCAGCCATTTACATCATCGTACGTAGAATAGGTATTTAGGTACACTATCTATGTAGGTAAACCTAATATATACCTGTCCTGATACACTTATTCCTGCTCGCAGCTCCTCGGAAATCAAAATTTAACCAAGTTTGAAGTTTAGCAGAAAAACCATGCAACCATGAAGATGCAGCCACATTATGTTTCACATTTTCGTATCATGTCAAATAATTCTCGAAATCGTCAATCAACACTGAAAAGTATATCCATGTCTTTCGTGGCGTCCATGTTCAGACATGCACAAATAAAAAAACATACCTACAACTACAACTTCTGTGCATCCTATCATGTAATCAATCGAATCCTATCCATCAGGAAAAATATATCTTTATTCCTCAACCTGAACGTCGAAGTTCGTATCCTACTCAATTTTTCGTGCCGAGTGCATTCTCCTTTCGCCAACAAAGCATTGCCTTCTCTTGTCTTCAGCCAAAGTAACACCTTAATTTGATCAGAAACATATTTAGGTACAAAGGAAGTCATCGGCAATACGTACAGGACCCCAACATCATCAACAACTTGTACAGTATCTAAATGCGATTTTGACACTGATGTTGGTTTGGTTTGGTTCGGTCTGGTCTGGTCGAGTACATCACATCCACATCACAACCTATCATGATCATCCAGATCGATGGCGAACTTGCGATTTTCCTCTTTCTCTTATAGCGAAGTTTATATAATTGCACCTATTCGATTCGATTTAATACTTCATATCCATATTATCCATACGTTGGTGTCTATACCTATACTCTATGCCCACCCTCATTACCATCGAACATACTTTTCTACTTTCTACACACTATGCGCTCATGCATTGTATTGCAAAGCAATGCAGAGCAAGTCAAAACCATGCCATGCTCAACAAAAAACGCTTTAACCACTCTCGAAATGGAAAATGAAATATTACTCATTTTCAAAATCCCGACAGAGATTTAGACGCAATGCAACTGCCTACCTATGCACGTATAAAAAAAACGAGGAAAAATCAGTTTATCTACAACACTCGTTTACTAGACCTAGGCGAATCTTCCACATTTTCAGTTCCATGTTAATACCATACCAACACCAACAAAATCACTGAACTGAATCACTCAGAACACTGAACGACTGAACTGATGCGTCGGCTGAAATCGTATTACATCCACATCATGAACGACCAGAGTAATGCAGTAGGATACTCAAACCAATATTGCTGGCTCATACAGGACGAGCCAGAAATTCTTAAGCAGACATTAATTCCATACGACTACGGAAACAAGACCGAAACTGAAATACCTACCTGGCATACATAGCTAGCTCTTCTCTCTCCATTCTCTTCCTCTAATATCTTTGTCGTTCCTCTTGGAAATAAAACAAGTACGTATTTACCTAATCACATGCTATTTACTATGTACACTCTCCGAAATAAACCCATGTCTTACTAATCTTAGATGAGTACGAGATTTAAACAAGGATTCCAGGATTATCTTTTTCGTTGATGAGTTAGAGGTGAGTTAAGAGTAAAGCAGAGTAACAGATAAGTACGAGATGCTTTTAAAATCATCTCGAGATGAGTTAGCAAAATTTTGGCAAAATTTCGCAATTCATTTCGGAGAGTGTACCTACGATCGACATCCTAAAGGACAGAAAAATCCAAAAACGAAAAACAATCTGTGTAAACGGCAAACGTATTTAAACAACTATAGGTAACCCTCGTAGTCTATATAATTAGTTTACTCGTAGAAGATGCACTTTTACATCACCCACCAGCACTCCATTCCAAGTTACCTATAGTCAGCTTAGAGTCAATTTGACATAAGTCAAGTCCACGCTTAAAGGCAATGTGGCGCAAATTTACAGGCAGCTCAAAAGTAATTTGGCACAAGTCACCAGGAAGATAACAGATAACCAGTGCAGTGCAGTTGCTCTTTGCCCAAATTAGGTTCTGGTTGACCGTACGTGACCTGTCCTGAGAACAGGGGTGGGCTGCGACACCTAACTACCTGCCCAGAAGTAATGTTTACCCTAGTACTATAAATTGCACGTATGGTCATTTTCATACTTTTCTGACAGTTGGCGATCATTCCTAGTTAGGTCAAATTGACTCTAAGCCGACGCTATGTAGGTCCATAGATATACATACGTAATTGCCTCAAGAGTGAATCTTGTTACTAAAAAGTAAATATGAATAAATTCTAGAATGTAAATTTCCATAGCCTACCTGTGCTATTTATTTCCATGCAAAACTTTAAAGCTTTAACTACCTTGTTATGTGCTAAGTGCCATTGACATTATCAATGTCAAAATGGTATCTGCCATACCCGCCGAAATGAGAAGCTGACAAAATAAGTTAATCCAAACTGACAAAAGTCACTTTCAAATATGTATAACCAAATGACTCCATCGACTTCCATATTGCCATTCGGAAGTAATCCGGTATATCATATTTGGTTACTACTCTGACTATCACTGTAATCAACAAAGCCAAAGTAAGAGCTCCAGAATATATGACTACGACAGCAAGATTACAGTTTCGCTTTAGCTCAGCTGAGACGAAGGGAGAAGAACTCCAAACCTAAGTCGAAGACTGATACCGTGATTTCAAAACCTTCTCCAGAGCCTCCAGTAGTTATGACTCAACTCAAATACCCGGGAGCTAGGAGTGAATGTTATGAAAATGTAAATAGAACGATGCGGAATGAATCCTTTCGTTTTCCATCGGTTTCTTTTCAACTACTGCTACAAACGTTGTACAATCTCTCATCCATACTATAATTACACAATGTATGCAGTCAGTGGAGTAGTTTCTAATTTCTAATATATAATATCAACATTATGCATAGGTACACATACTTACACGCTAAAAGTAAGCAATTACCTACTCTACAACTCTACACCATGCGTACCCTTCCGCACATGTCAATACTGTCTGAAAATTGTAAAAATCAGCTTTTTACCGGATTCGCAGTTTGGCAGTTTCCCCATTAACACTAAATATCCTACTGTGTCACAATGCTCAGTACTTGCATACCTAAGTATGTTCATATCATGACACAGTAATAAAATAATCCACCGAAACGATAGCCATTGATACGCGCTTGTATGAGCCCTCAATCAACATGACTAATTTCAGCTTAAATATATATACTAAACTAAATATAATATATTTTAATTTTTTTAGCCTAGCTTTGCCAAACTATTTACCTTGCTAAAACATCTACGATTTTGTTACATTGTGAAACCTGCAGCCACGAATGTTAAGTAAGACGAAAATGACAAACAAGAGAGTCAACTGGGCAATGAAGCAGATTCGTAGCTTGTGGTACATAGTAATTTTGGTGAAGTATATACATACAAAAACGTATAAAAATACTATAATGCATATTTCGCCTTTGTGTACTAGTGTACTAGACAGTCCAAAGACTAGAGATTGGGGTCAGTGTCAACTTTTACTTGCAAATATGAAATCATAAGATTAACACGAATACGACTACCATCGTACTGCATACATAGTTATGATTGTGATTCGTTCCAAAGTACAGGTATCTGCTACCACTATAACTATAGGAAGGTCTGGTGGTAACTGGCAGGTGTTGATGTTGGTATTGGGCTGTTGGAAGGAAGGTAGACTGCGATTGCAAGTGCATTCACTTTCCTCAGAGTCAGCGTCCCATTAACGAACTGCTAACGAAGAAGTGTGCCCCAGACCCAGACTATTATAAACGAAGATATTGAGTATCAAAACCAAAATCGAAATCTACCAAATACTCGCATGTGCAGATGCGCATGTAAGAATGTACGGAACGTACATGGTATGGAAAATACGTAGGTATCTTTCATAAACTTTCTATTTCCATCCTATTCTTAGCTAACTTCAATCAAATACCAATTATAACGGCAATTTACACTATTGGTGAGATTAAAGCGCCTAGACCCCAAAGCCCAGAATCAAATTCACTTGCCAGTAGTAGACAGAAACGACATGAGAATGGGAATACACACTAGTAAAGCTTTTAAGGTGAAAGTCGAGGTTAAGGAGAGGGAACTGAACCAAACCAAGCCAAATGAAATTCAAAGCCTAACGAAGCCAAATGTCTACCTGTATACAAATAAAGTGAATTCTAGGACAGGGACACATCTCATGTTTTTTTCTTGTTCATTATTAAATCAACGCATCGTATATCACAAAGGTAACTCCACAACCTGTACTATACACACTCTACTCTTAAGTCATACCATAACATACATACCATGATTACAATTGCATAACCAACGAATTTTATTTTGTTTCTATCTCTCGTGAGTATGCTTATGCTATTGCCGTTGCTGTTATTGCTGCTGCTCATTTAAATATCAAAAAAATATTCACGACGTTCAACGATCCTTTGGCTTTGGTTTGGTTCTCTCCAAGAACCCATCCTATCCTTCTCAAGTACATACTTGTAATTATGGCTACACCTATATTATCCTACATTATATGAAAAAGATATGATACGAAACAATACGAAATCAAATAAATGCTATCGGAAGTTTCGACGTTAATGTCGTTCGCTAGAAACTTGCTCTTGCACTTATTTAATACACGATAACACGATACGATATGTGTACGGTATGTAGTCTTTGGTTATCCAACATTTACTGATGCTTACACCCTAACCTGTCTTTTTTTACTTTACACTAGTACAAGTCGTCATCAGCTGGCCAGGCCAGGTCTGGCCTACCATGCCATGCCGTAGCATGTCATGCCATTGAATGGCTGTGGCACTTCACTATACTGTGCCTAGTGCCGAGTTGTCGAGACTTGATCTTTTCCCCTTCTGCGAATTCACAGTATAATTATACGCTCTCATCACTACATAAAATTACACAACACAACATTGATCATGCAGACTGGAATAATGTAAAACGTTCAAGTTGTTCAAATCTAATGTATAGACCTATTCAATTCCATTGTAAATAATGTTAATGTAAAATAACTGATTATCTACAATGTCAATAATTTCCATGCTCGTTACCTTACAATACTTAAAATGTAGATACACAAGACATACCTAAATACTGAATAAAATAATAATCCATCCTAAATATACCTATACCTGTGTATAAATGAAGGAGGAAAGAATTCAAGAATAAACTCTTGGTTGCTGGTTTTAGCGTTAGTTGATACACATGTTGAATGACCTACACGTAGGAAGCATGCAATGGGCGGTTACAGAAATTACAAATACATATTAGTAATTATTTACACAATAATTCTACGAAACTAATACTAATAACCATTAACTTAAGGGTATAAAAATTCAACGGTGGACGTGGACACGGACACGAACGATGGAAGCGAAGTACAAAAACCAAAGAACTAGATAAGTCATTTTTAAACACAGACTAAAAATCTCGGATGACATCACACCACACGTTGGCTTCATTTCGGGAACTAATCAATAATTATGAGCAACTACACGCAGGTAATAGTATTAAAAATGGAAAGATCATAACGACGAGACAAATCAAAAAGAGAAAGTTTTTTCATTAATTATGGGCAAACTTTACATCCACAAAAAAGATGTGTACCCAATATTGTAGAAAACTATACCCACAATTAAATACAACGAATAGATACATTTTTGAACTAGCCACCTATGTAACTACTTTCAACTTTATGTCCGCCGGAACAGGAACTACAAAGGCGTCATTTTTCCGTCTTGAGAAGTCTATGTGGTTTTTGAACAAATAGTTTGAAACTGCACACATTAGTTTAATGTTTAACTAGCATGTTTGTACAGCACTAATGAGTATGATGTGTGACAGTGACATGCCCATTATTACAGTCATAAGCATTATGTATTTCCCAGTTTCCACAAGCAACATGAATAGAATGAGAAACACGTTTCAATCTGACTTGATTTGGATTAATTCACGTGCTCGACCTCATCTCTTTGAATCTACTTAAAATACATCACAAACTTGAAAACGTTCTACACGTTTCCTGTGCGTAGCAACGGACCATACGTAGATTCGAAACGACTGAATGACTATAATCGATATGGAAGTGGATGTGATTATGCAGCACTTGTTACTTGTTCTTGCTGAGCAATCAAAAGTACTCGGAAAAGTGAACCAGCACTGACCAAAGACGGCATCCCAAAGGCAAACGGAATTATCTGAGTTGGACTTGATGACGACGATCATGACAATGTAATTACATGAACTTATTTATACACGGTGTACGGTGTAACCTTAATCCTGAGTCCTTCATGTGTCTGTGCGTTACCTGCAACAATCTTAAACTCCTAACCAAAACCCAACAGCACATACGACACGACCACAATATGAAACGTTTTGGAAATATTCACGTGACTACGAAATCGTATTCAATGTGTTAACAAAGATGCTGATATTGTTCCTACAACCCTACCAAAGCATCCAGACGAATTCTATTGCAACATTTTAAGTATTTCTAACACAAGAAATACTGAAATACATCTATAGACAATAGAAAAAACATAAAATTACCTGCGAGCTGCTTGCGGAGCAAGAGGGATGACTGCGACTCGGACATCAAAATAAGCCGAGAAAATATGGGTAAAGGCAGTCCTGGGACAAAAAATTAAAAAAGACTTGACACAATATTTGGATGTTGGAGGTCGACTCCAATAATCCAATCCGATTTCAAACTTTCAACCCAAACTGAAGAAGGGACCAAACTCGAATACAATTTTCACTTGGAATTCAAGACTCCAGCTAATAGTAAGTTGTGTTTGGCTTCGGTTTTGGTGTTTCCGCTGCTACTTTCAGGACTGTAGGTAGACTGTAGTTAGTATTAGTTGCTTGCACTAATTCCACTATTCTTAATCCGCTGTATCACCACAACTGAGACTGAGACCAGATGCAGAAGAGTACCAGGATCAGGATCAGGACCAGAAATTCAGACCAATTAAACAAACCAAAATCAAACTAATGATGATGATTACGGCTGTGCTGTTGCGGTTCTCCTCGCTATTACTGTTGGCAGTGGCAGTGACTGTGGCTGTGGATTGATTCAAAATATTTTCAGCACAGATTAATTTCCTTTGTAATTATATACTATATGGTCAATGGTAGAATGAATGGTTTAAGTGAGAAGGAGCGAGCAGTTAGTTGGCAGTTATAGAGTTGGAGTCAGAATTACAACAATTACTACTATGTTTCTTTATGGTCGACCCTAACGTTCAAAACGTATTTTGGTTGTTCTTATTCTTGCTAGTAGCTAGTTGTGTAAGCGAATTGTTAAGTAAATCTGTTGTAATAATTGTTTTATAGTCAAGTTCTTACGGTAGATAGCTAACTACCAAGGTTTGGTTAGGTTATCTTATACTAATTATATTACGCTTACAGTCGTTCTACTTGGATAGGATAGTTTTTGATAAGGTATTCCTACTCCTAATACTTAATACAACAGTAAGTAGTAATATTAAATATAAAGTGTATGTGAGTAAATACAGTAAGATTCTTCGCTTTGGCTCTGGCTTTCGACTTGGATTTCGATTTTGATATTTAATTTTGGTTGTGGTGGTGTTACTGTAGTCTTCTCAACTTGTGTGTACTTATGTGTGTGTGGTATGGTATGGTATGGTGAGTGTGTGTTGATTTGATGGGCAAGCAGAATGCAGAAAGAACCAAGGCAAAGGCAAGACCACTCACTCTTTCTTCTTCCGTCTCTGTCCGTTCCGTAGGAATAATATAATTGTAAAAAATTTCCTCAATTCGAGAACAAGTCAGACTGCACTGTGTACTGTGACTACTTTACACACAAGACTGTAGGCTGTAGAGTCAACTACTGTACAGAAACTGAATCACAACCAGAATTACTACAGAATCTACAAAACCTACAAACTTTCTGATAGTTGATGATGATACTCTCCTCTAGTCCTAGTCGTAGTTAGCAGTTAAAAAGTGTATCTCTCAGCAGTCTCTCAACCAACAGAAAAGAAACAGAATACCGTCGAGTGGAGTAGTCAAGTCTAATATTATTATAGAGCACGAGTAAATGCAATATTATATTTCTATTTCAAGTTTTGGGATAGGAAATGGATAATGGAAATAATGGAATGGAATACCTTTGGAACCTTTCCCTGGGATTCGTATTCGTGGTCGTTGTAGCTGAGCAGTTTGGGCATGCAGTCGCAGTGAGAGTTACAGTCACAGCCAGCATTGCCTTTGCGATAGCATTGTATTGTCTTCCAGTTCCGTCCAACTCTCCTTGCTCGGCTTTTGCTCCGCTTCTCGGCAAACCTTTGGGAGCCTCGTCTCCTCTCGCTTTTGATTTTGATTTTGCCTTCGCTCTCTACTGGGCTCTACTCCCAGTCCCAGTCCCAGCGCCTCGGCTCTCCCTCGTCCCAGCAAACGCCAAAACTATCCAAATCCCAAACGCCGCTGCCGCTTTTTCCCCACCAAACGTCCTTCCCACAACTCGAGACGTTCCTTTTGCTTGTGCTGCGCGCTTGAGGCG